>VXBX01006079.1:862-23878 GCA_013400415.1 Scytalopus superciliaris | reverse complement strand
CTGGGGGGGCCTTGCGAGGGTTGGGGTGCAGGCGGAGTGTGAGGGTGCAATTCGAGGGGTCTGTGGGGGGGTCTGGGTGAGTTTGGGGGTCTCCTGGGGGTGTGAGAGGGTTGGGAAAAGGAGAAGGGATGGGGGTTTGAGGGGGGTGTGGGTTGGGTGTCAGGGAAAGGCTCTTCCCCAGAGTGGTGGGCACTGACCAGGCTCCCCAGGGCAGGGGGAGCTGCCAGAGCTCCGGGGGGGTTGGACAATCAATGGGACAGAGCGGGGTTGTCGGGGTGCCTGTGCAGGCTGAGCTGGCTGATCCCTGGGGGTCCCTCCCAGCCCCGGGTATTCCATGGCGAAGCCCCTCTGCCCGCTTTCCCGACCCCCCAGGGCAGCGGGCCGGCAGGAGGGCTGGGCTGAGGGGCTGCCGTGCCCCGCGCTGTGTTTGTCCCCCTGGCAATAGTGGGTTTATTCCGCGGCTTTGGGCTCCCCCGGCGCTGTTGACAAACAGTGCTGCGGGTGGGAGCTCTCCTGCCACGTGCGGAGCTTCGTCCCTCCATAAGACTGTCTTGTGAGAGAAGAGTTTGGCGTGACGTGAAACGTTTATAAAGATCTTCTTCATTCATTTCCAAACGGCTCCTGAGTCATCTCTCTTGGCTACTTGTCCGGGATACTTGTCCCTGCTTGTCTTACACTCTCAGCTGTGGTTTGACAGCCCAAGTGTTGAGGTTTTCGGTCTGTGTGGGTATAAAAAAATTAGTGTAAAAGGTGCTGTGTTGGGCCTGGCTGCTTTGGAGTTCATTTTCCCCCTCTGTGGGGCTGTGGGTTAGTTTTTTTTTAAGCTATGGGAAGTCACAAACCTTTGCCCAAAACCCAGAGCTTTGGCATTGCTTTTTGACTTTGTGCCTGAATAACCCGAGGTGGTGCTTTAATAATCTTTATTAATAGTAATACTAACTTTATTTATAATTACAAGAGCTCCTTGTCTCTGTACAGTTTGTGTTGTACCTGTCTGGTGTTCTCTGAGTTGCAGTGAGTGGTAATGAAGGTTTTTATCCCCCTGTGTGTAACATGGGGAGATTTTCAAGTCTCGGAAGGTTGCAGTTCTCACTGAGTTCAGACCCCCTTTTTCCCAGGATCACCTTCAGGTGGTATCAAAGTGAGGGGAACTGTGACCAAAGAGTTGTGCAGCCTTTTGGTGAAACACAGAGGAGGTGGAGTAGAGAGGACAGGACACACTGCCCGGGGTTGGAGTGGAAAATAAACTGTGAAAGTAAATGCAGATGTCTTGGAAACAAAACAAATGTGAAGGGTTTGCTTTGGAGGCACCTGTAAAACTCGTGGAACAGCATGGAAAGGGAAATGCCCTCTGGATCAACAGCTAAAGCCCAGCCAGGGCTGGGTATCTGCTGAGTAGTGGCCCCTGACCCTCAGTGAGCTGAGTTGGGACTTCAGGGAGAAACAGGTCCTTTTACATCCCCTCCCTCCTCTGCCCAGGAGGGTGAGAGCAAAATTCACCCATAAATGACTGTCATTGACCACACTGTGGTTGTAGCAGCAGGGTTTACTCCTCAGAGTAAGAGAAGTGACCTGAATCCAAGGGAAATAACAATAATTGCCTTCCAGCTACTGTTTGTGAGGGAAAGGAAAGTCTGGTTTGCTCTGTCTGCGTTTCTGAAGGAGTCAACAAAATCCTGTCTGTTCTCTGGGTCTGCCTTGGCATGAATTGGCTTTTAAGAGTGGTTTGTTCAAGTGCTGGGACGATCCTGCAGCTTCAGCCTGCACAGGTCTGGCAGCTTTGGGTTCCTGGTGCTGGAAAAACAAACCCTGAGTTAAGGACTCAGCAGCAGGTTTTACTAAAATATATAAAGATACTGAGGAAAAACCCCACCAACTGCTTTCTGTTAATTGGGGTTGTTTTCTTTGTCCTGTGCTTGCAGTGATTTGAACTCTTTGATGGAGGAACCCGAGGGGGGTTTGATATTTTGTTTGCCTTACTGTAGAAATGTTGGGAAGTTGAGCTGACCCCAAATGTGCAGCAGCTGGAGTGTTGCAGCCTTGCTGGGGGAAGGCCTGGGCTCTGCTGCCCAAATCCCCCACAAATCAAGGTGCTGTATGGGGGGTGAGGGTCCTCCAGAGGGTCTGCAGGAGTTGTCACCCTGATGCTCTGAGGGTCTCTGTCCTGGTTGAAGTGTGACTGCTCTGCTGACACCACTGGGATGCCCAAAGGCTTTTGAGGCTCCTTTTGTGGTGTTAATTATGACAGAGTAAGAAGTTGGGTTTAAGAGTGGATAACTGTGCAGGGTATTTGTGGAACTTTGCCAGCAAGCTTCGGGTTAAGCAGAGGGTGAAACCTGGTTCTGTGGGCCTTGGAGCTGCTGAAGGAACTGCTGAGAATGGATATTGATTGGTGATGTTTTCTCCTGGAATTAACACCTCTGTGCTGGTGGGTGCGTGGTGGGGTGGAACTGAAACTTGGGTTGTAGAATCCCAGAATGGTTTGGCTCAGAAGGGACCTTAAAACTTCCACCCCCTTCCACTAGACCAGGTTGCTCCAAGCCCCATCCAGCACGGCCTTGGACACCCCAGTTGATATAACTGTGCTAATCATCAGTCCTGTGATGATCAAAGCCTGCTCCAAGTCATCCCCAGCAGCTCAGACATGGCAGGATGTCTCTGAAAGCCCTCAGTATTGGCAGTAAGAGGGGCTGGCTCTCTTCAGGCACCCTTGTCCTCGTGCAGCCTTGGAAAGGGAACAGAAAGACAAGTGAGAGCAGCAGAGCAGTTGGCATTCCTCGGAAAAGGGATGAGTAAATGCTTAGGGCTTCTATAGATTCCATAAATTCAACCTCAGCTTCTCCTGCCAAGTGTTTGGCCGAGTTTTGAGCTGAGTCTTGGTGAGAGACACCCTTGTTCTTGGACAGGCCTCCTTTCATGCCCGGAGCTGCTGGGATGCACGCGCTCCGGGACTCCCCCGCAGCCTGAAGGCTTTGTCACATGGCTCCAAGTGAGGCAGTTTAGGGGTCCAGGATGCAGCACCAGCTCCAGTCCTTGGCAAAGGTCCTGCCACGAACAGGAGCTGCTGTAGGATCATCACTGCAGCTCTGCAGGCAGCGAGTTCCAAGCCTGCCTTGTGTCGGGTCCCACGGCCGGAATTCAGGTTCGGATTTGTGGCGTCCTTGCTGAGTGTTTGTGCCCTGTGACATCCTCTCTGCAGTGCAGGCTCCAAACAAGTGTCTCCAGGGGGGTCAGGATGGGGCCAGACTCTGTTCAGGGACAGGACAAGGAGCAGTGGCCATAAACTAAACCACAACAAGTTGCACCTCAACACGAGGAAGAATTTCTTTCCAAGGAGGTGGCAGAGCCTGGAACAGCTGCCCGGGGAGGGCGCGGAGTCTCCCTCTGTGGGGACATCCCAAACCCACCTGGATGAGCTTCTGTGTCACCTGATTCAGGTGACCCTGCCTGGACAGGGGCTTGGACTGGCTGATCTTTTCCAACCCCAGCTAGTTCTGTGCTGTGCCATTTGCTTCAGGTTTGAGGTGGCTGTGAAATACCCAGCGATGGACAAGCAGAGGGTTCAAACCCTGCCATGGCCTGGGTGCCTTGCTGGTTCCAGGTTTGTGCTTCATGGACTTGGGATTTCTCAGTGTGACATAAATATTAAATCTCAGGCTTGTTTGCTGGTGCTTCTGGTAGGAACTTGTGGGATAAATGCTGCTCATGGGTTGTGGGCATGAGAAAGGAAAGGTGGTTCAAGGATGTGCCCTGGGGAGGAGAAGGCTCTGGGTTTTCCAGTACCCAGAGTGGCTCCAAGGGAGCTGGAGAGGGATTTTTCACAAGGGCATGGAGGGTCAGGACAAAGGGAATGGCCTTAAGCTGAAGGAGGGAAGGTTTAGGTGGGATATTGTGAAGGAATTGTTCCCTGGGAGGGTGGGCAGGCCCTGGCACAGGTTGGGCAGAGAAGCTGCGGCTGCCCCATCCCTGGGAGTGTCCAAGGGCAGGTTGGACGGGGCTTGGAGCAGCCTGGGCTGGTGGGAGGTGTCCCTGCCCATGGCAGGGGGGGTGGAATGAGGGGATCCTAAAGGTCCCTTCAACCCAAACCGATCTGGGATTCTATTCCTATATCCATGCTGGGTTTCAATAATTTCAGTTAAACTGCTGTATTTCAGTCATGTTTTTTTATCATGAAGTCCCCACAAATTCAGAGCCTGCCTGGAGTGGGCACAGGGAGTTCTGCCTCCTCTTTGCTCCTCCAAAGCCTCTGCAGAGAAGGCTCTGCCTGGACAGCACTGTCTGAATTGCTTTTTTCATGCTTTTTTTTCCATGCTGAAAGGCGAGTCTGGATTCCAGGAGAAGGTTCAATAAATGTTACCAGATCAAAGACATTCTTTATCTCGGAGATGAAGGCTTAAATGTGCTTTTTGTGGGTTTTTGCAGATCCTGATCCTTTGTGAGCTCCTGGCCAGCTCTGGCCCTTTGGTCACTTGATGTGGCTGCTCTGGAAGGCTGTGGATCTTGAAAGGCTTGTTTAGAGAACAGTTAGAAGAGTCAGTCACGCTTGGAGAAGTGATTTGTCTGTTAACCTTTGCAAGACTTGATTTTTTGGGGGTTAGCACTCAGGGGTTTGTGGGGCAGAGGTGCAGCAGAGGGGTTTGCTGAGCCACCTTGGTGTTGGGGTGGAAAAACTCCTCCAGCAGTCTGTTTTTAGATGGGAGATTGGAAGGAAGAGTAAATTTTGGGGAAGATATTAAAGAAGCCTTAAACTGGTCCAAGACACAAGAAACTACACATGGCACTGCTCTCAATTTGATTTTAATTAAACCAGAGGAATGGAGTGGTGTCAGCAAGCACCAGAATATGCTGCCTGTTCTCTTTAATTTGGTTTGTAGTGTTGAGGAGGCTCCTGGTACATGGGAGTATCTTGTTTTCTTGGGGCTTGAGATGCTGAAGCAATTTTGGCTGCCAGAACATGACTCATTAGAAGAATTTTAATAGCCCTGGTGAAACAGGACCTTCCCTATAAAATCCCTGCCGGGGCTTCTCTGCTGTGTTGCAGTTGTTGGGTTGCTGTTGCTGTCCTTGCCAGTTTGCCCCATATCAGGGCAGTGGTGGTGCTTTGAAATCTGTGCCAGATTTAAAATGAGGCAGGTTTGGGGGCCTGGTGTCTCCATGTGCCATTTCATTCCTGGTGCCTCCAGGTCTGGCCCATGAACCAGCTCTGGCTGCGGTGCAACACCAGCTGTTTTGTGTTCCTGAAGTGGGGCAGGAGAGGGATTTGTTTGTTTCCCTGGATTTTGTACTCCCAGAGTCATCCCACTGCTGTGCATGAGGGAACACAGAGCTGCTCAGGCTGTGAGGGACCTGTGAAAGAAAACAGGAGCTAAACCCAGTCCTGAGCCTGGATTGGTGCAGGGAGTTGTTCCATCCCACTGAGCTGGGAATTCTTAGTCCATGATGCTGCAAGTGGTGCTTCAGCTGGGGGATGAGTAAGGGGGGTGATTACAGGGAGTGCTGCTGCTCTGGAGCAGATAGAGATGTTGAGTAACTTCCCTTTGCAGCTCAAAAACGAGTGTGTGGCTGTGCAGGCTGGGAAAGGTGCCTGCTGTGGGTGCACCAGGGAGGGATGCTGTTGCTGAGTTTTAGGCTGCTCTGGAACCTTCTGGCTCTTAGCAGAGTGTCTTCCCTGCCCAGGCTCCTGGAAGTGGGACAGGTTCTGGAGGGGCTGTGACTGTTTGTTGTAGGGACCTGCTGGCAGAGGTTGTTACTTCTCCTGCTGTGTCTCAGCAACCTTGGTCTCCATGTACAGAGGGAATTTTGCAGGAATGCCTTTCCCTGGGGCCAGAAGGGAGGGTTTGCTGCTTTGATGTCAATGTTCCTAAATTTTGGTCAGCAGGCTTTTGCAGTGGCACTCTTGGGACTTGGTAGATGGGAAGTATTTGATGTTTCTGAAGCGTGGGTGGAGCTGTCACTGATTCAGAGCTGATTGCGTTTATTTCTGATACGGGACAGGAATGTTCTGTAAAGCCAAGCCATAAAAACTTGGAAGAGTTGGCCTTAGTGACCCGCTGGGCCCTCAGGAGCTCTGGAGCAGGGGGAAACACCATTCCAGCCCAGGGCAGAGTTAAACCTTTGGCTGTTTTGACCTTGACAGCTGTTTCATCTTGTCTTTCTGGGCCTTCCATGAGTCCTCCACTAACCTGCTGAAGAGCTCCATGTGGACTCTTTCCCATGGAATAGAATCATAGGATATCCCAAGCTGGAAGGGACCCACAAGGACCATCCAAGTCCAATCCTGGCCCTGCCCAGGCCACCCCAAACCCCCACGCTGTGCCACGTGCTGGGGAGAACAGTAACCAGCTCTCTTAAAGGCTTTGTGGGAACCCACCTGCTGGTGGTGCAGCAGGAATGCTGAGTTCCTGGCATGCATTCCAGGGGTGGAAGCATCCAGGAGCAGATTCCTGGTGGGCTGTGGGGCAGCTTCTGCCTGCAGCTGGCTTAGGGAAGCAGGGCTTGTCCACCCACCCCGTCCTAACCCGCCTGTCCTCCTCTCCAGGGCAGAACTTCATCACCTTCCCTCCCCACGAGGAAGAGCACCTCCAGCGGAGCGTGAGCTGGCACCCCTGCCTGCTGATCCTCGGCCAGAACTGCAATGCCAAGTGCCAGCTGCTCAACATCCTGCTGGGGGAGAAGCTGCTCCCCACCACCAAGGCCAGCGGCGAGGAGAACTGCCGGCGGCGCCGCGTGCGCTTCACGCACGGGGCACAGACACGGCTCAGCCTGGCACTGCCCGAGCAGTACGAGCTGGTGCACGCCCTGGCAGCTCACAGGGGGCACTGGGACACCATCCCCGAGGAGGACCTGGAGGTCCAGGGGGACATGGAGGATCCTGCCCACCGGCTCGCCGAGCTCGAGGTCGTGCTGCCCTACTCGCTGCTGAAGGTAACCCGGGATCCCCGTCCCAGTCCCTGATACAGCAAGTGGTGCCACCTCCCAGCCAGAGGAGGTTTTTAATGAAAAACAAGCTGGAGCCTGGTGTTAGGGCTTTAATTGGCCAGCTCTGTGCTCATGGGCTTTTGTTGCAGTGTTCACTCTTGGCACTGCCGTTCCTCTGTCGTGTTTCTGTGACTTAGAACTCCAAGTGTCTCCTAAATCCCTCTCTGTTCCAGGGCCGGTCAGAGCCAGCCCTGCTGTCTCATGGTAGCCAGGAGCTGTCATACAAGGATATTTCTCTGTCCTGAAGAGTTGGTTGTCAGGAAAAGGCTTCTTAGTTCCAGCCTGGCTCCCTTTGGGAGAGAGGCTTTTTGCCTCTCTGTGGTGTCCCTGGAAGTTGGAGGTGTTCAGAGCAGGAAGGTGGGAGTCTGATCTCAGTGCTGGTTCTAACCTTGGTCATGTCTTGCTTTGTGACTTTGCTTTTACTTGTCCATAAAACGTGTTCCTGTTCTGGAGCGTTGTGGTTTGGTGCTTACAAATATCTTTAGGTTGAGGGTTTTATTCCACAGCTTTCTCTGCCTTCTTTCCTTGCATTTTATGTCTTGTGTTGGGCAGTTCCTGCAGTGTGATACCTCTGGAGCATTGTGGTTGGCAGACTCCTGAAACTATGGAATGGTTTGGGTTGGAAGGGACCTTAAAGCCCATCCAGTGCCACCCCCTGCCATGGGCAGGGACACCTCCCACCAGCCCAGGCTGATCTCAGCCCCCTCCAGCCTGGCCTTGATGTTGAATGTCTGGAATAGATAACTAATCCTTAAATACACACAACTTAAATACAAAAGAATATGATCTGTTCTCACATGAGTGAGATCATGAACTGCATAACTAAACAATAAAAATCAAGGCTTTTTTTTTTCTGTATGTATGAATTGAGACATGATTGCAATTAAGCAGAAAATGAAGACCCAGCTGGAAATACATTTTCCAAACCCAGTGTGTAGCTAAATTGAAGCCTGTCCTAAGGAGCCCAGTGTTGTAATGACTTTGTGGCTTCCAGCACCCTCTGAAAGGACAGCAGAGCCTTGCTGGGTGTGAGGCCTCCCCTCCTCTCCCAGAGAGCTGCTGGTGCTGCAAAGGAATTGCCTGTTCTGCATCTTCTGCTTCCAAAATCCTGCCTTGCTGGGCATAAAAGAGTGTTTAGCTGGCCATTTCCTTTCCTTGCCTGGGTCTTACCCTGGGCCAGCCCAGGCACTGTGCAGTGTGTGCAGCCCTCCCTCAGCCTTCTCCTGGGAGTGACAAAGATCCCTCTGTCTGCCTTGGTTATATTTAGGACATTTAGATGAAAACAGCTACTCAGATTAAATTGAAAAGGGCTGGTGAAATAAAAAGCTCTTCCAATAGAAGGAGAGGGAGGGTGAATCACGGCCTCAGATGGATTCAAAGGGTTCCTGATGTGAATTCAAGGACCTGAAGGACAAACACCATTTTTTGAAGGCTGGTAGGAGATCCTGATTACTTGTACAGGTGATGGGTTGGGGGCAACTTCCTGCTCAATTCCTGCTAAATCCCAGTCTGGCCTCCTGTCGAGGGCTGTTTTATCCCTGCCTTGTAACTGAGGAGTGTTCTCAGCTCTGCCCAGGGCACACCAAGCAGTAGGTTGAGTTTGTCTGCCTGGGCTTCTGTAACCCCTGGAATTTGGATCCGGAGCCAGAATGGAGGAGGGGTTTGGACACTGCCCAAAATTTCGTGTCTGCAGAACAGCTCTGAAGGAACTTCTGCTTTTTCTTTACTTGTGGAACGAAACTTGGAGTCTGCAGTTACATCTGGGATATTACCATGGTGCAGATCTTTAGGGTTTGGATTTGTCCATGTCATTTGGTGGAGCTCGGCAGCTTCTGGACAGAGGGAGATCCATCTGAATTTTACCCCTTTTGTTGCCTAAAATCCCTGTATTTTCATCTAGTTTTTGTGTTTCATAACCCACATTTTAGATATTTAAACACCTTGATATTGTTTGAACATTGACCATAATTCCAGTAAAAAAAGGCTAAATTATTTATTAGTCAACAATATCCAAATAAGCCATTCTACTTTTTTTTTTATTTGGAGATAAGTCAAATACAAGTGTAAAATATTCCTGGTTTTAATATGAAACTGCCACTGGAGCAGCCTGAGAGGTTTTTCTTCAGCCTGAGATCCAGCATGGCACCATCCTTGATTATCCATGTCTTAATCCAAACTTGTCTCACAGAGGAGGGAGCAAGAAATGTCCTTTGCATGGGTCAGCTGCTGTGAGAACCTTGTGCTACTGGGTAGGTGAACTTGGTTGCTTTTAAAACATCAAATGTCAGGCCTGGAAAAACTTGGGCAAAGCTGCTCTGTTCCTTAGGGAATGCTGTGCACAGGAATTCATCTGGGTCATGGGGAATAATCCATTTAGCCAGACAGATTATTAGATTTACAGTGGGAGGAAACAGTTGGCTCTTTCCCTAAATCTGCTCAGTTGTGCCTGGGAGCTGAAATGGGCTCCTCTGAAGGGTTGGCTCTCCTTGGGATGGCACAGGGCTGGAAGGATCCCTTTCCCTGCTTTGTGGGACTTGGAACCTCGGGCTGATAAATTTTACCAGGGAAAGAAGAATGTTCAGCTGCTCTGACAAAGGTGGGAAATGAGTGGAGAACAAGGATTGGATTCATTTGGGTTCCCTGTGTTTGCTCAGGTGCTGCAGCAGTGAGTCAGGGCTGTTACAAATGGCAAAGGATGTGGTTAAGTAGCTCCTGGGTGATAATTTATGTTCATCCTGCTTAAAACCTGGAGGAATGTGCCCTCATCTCCTCCTTGAGAGTGTTTTTAATGTATATATCCAAACATATTCTAGTTTATAGGAATATAAAGGAGTGTTTTTAAAGGAATACACTCAGTTTTGTAGTGTTAATACAGAAAACTGAAAAGCATCCTGTTGGCTGAGACGTTCTTCATTCCAGGTTATCTTGGGATGGCCTTTGGGGTGTCCTGCCAGCATCAAACACTTGGAGTGGCCTCCATATTCCCCTTTACCCTGGAATAACTGGGAGTAGCAGGCACTGAAAATGCCAGGACTGTGAAATTGTGTTTCCAGCCGTGTGAAACCTGTTCTCTTTTTGTAGTTTTTCTGGCTTTTGATGCATCTTTCTCATGGTCAGGTAGGAGAGTTGCTCCTCAGGCTGGTGAGGCACCTCACAGGTTTTTTTACCTTCCAGCAAAGGTGAAATGAAATCCCCTCCCTCCCCCCCCAGAAAAAGGGATTAAAATGCAAGTTGTGCCCAGGACAGCAGAGTTTGCTGCAGAGCAGCTCAGTTGTCTCACATGGGATTCTCTCTGTTCCTGAGCTGGTGCCTCAGATCCCCATGGAAACAGAATAAACTGGCAAGATTTCAGCAAAAATGGGTGGGGGAAGTGTGTGTAAAACAAAAAAAAAGGGGTGTAAATGTACCTCAGATTAATAGGGAGGCATGAAATGAGCTCCCTTGTGTAATAAATGCAGGAGCTGTCAGACTTCAGTGAGTCACAGGCTGTTCTTGGAAGGCAAAGTATGGAATTGGTGCAGAAAAAGGCTGAGCTGGGCCTTCAGTCATAGCAGGAGTTTGGGTAAAAATGGGACTAAATTGGGTTAGCTCTGAGCCCCCCAGGTAACTGAGCAAACAGTGATTAAACTGCCCCCAGCCTGCCAAAATAGGCCAGGGCCCTCTTGGGAGGCAGCAAATAAATGCTTCAAAGTGCTTTGGAAATGAGGAATTGTCTCTTGGTTCAGCAGGCTGGCACAGCTCAGTGAGGGCATCCAGGGAAGGCTCCACTTGGCTTAGTGCAGGTCAAGACCTGCTTGATCGTGGGTGTTCCTTTCTGTGCTCTGCATTGGGGTCTGCAGCACTTGCTTTAGTGGCAGAGCTTCCACTTCCAGGGTTTGCCTTCCTGGTGCTCGGGTGGGGAGCTCTGGTAGGTTCTGAAGGGCCTGTTGGTGCAGGAAAACAGAGCTGAAGTTCCTTGACAGCAGTTTTGTGCTTCCAGCTCTGTGAGGAGTGTCCAAGGGTGGTTTGAGCAGCCTGACCCTGGGAGAAGCAGCTTACAAATCCTAGGAATCCAGCATGAGTCACAGGTATTCCCCGTTCAGGAAGCCTTAATCCTCAATAGTATGGAGCTGCATGGGTGTGCTTAAACTTCTCTAGGATGTTTATGGGGGGGTGGGGAAGACGCCAAAAAGATGGCTGGGCAAGAAGTGTTGTCCTTCTGACATTCTTTGGAAGAGGCTGAGGGGTTCTGTGGAAGCAGCTCGTGGTGTTGGGTTGTGTGTGTTGGTTTTCTCCCTGTCTCCTGGAGACAGTTCTGGCTTCCTCCTTTGTTTACAGTGGCTGCTGTGAGTCATCTCCTGGTGGATGTTGCAGCCCTGCACATCCCCTTCTGTGCTCCAGCCAGGTTTGGGGGCAGCCCTGGGCCTTCCTGAGAGCTCTGAGCGGTCAGCAGATGTGGTCAGGTCTTTGTGGTGGAGAAAAATGATTGAGGAATTCTTATTTATCACCCTCTGTTATGAGCCAAAGATGGTACTTAAATTCTCTCTTCAGTTCGAAGCCTTTGACATTTCCTTTCCTTGGTTTAGTAGTGGAATATGGAATTTTAATACTGATCTTTCACTTCCAAAGGGGGCTCTCATCTTCCTTGGGAAGGGAGGGAAGCAGGTTTCAAGCTGGCCCTTTTCAGTAGGGTTAGTAAGAAGTGATGTCACAGCACTGACACCGTGCAGGAAGAAAATAACTGAGTAAAATCCATCTTGCAGCTTTTGGTTGGACTTAAAGCAAATCATAACCAAGCATGTCACAGCCATCTGTTCTTCTGGCTCTGAACTCTTTGGAGGTGGTTGTTGTGCTGCCTTTGTCTTGGCAGTAGTGGCTTGTGTAGTGCTTCCTACTCATGGGAATCTGGCAGCATGGCTGTCTGGGAGGCATCAGCAGGAGGGGTGGATGCAGAGGGGGGCAGGCACAAGCTGAGATAGTGGCACACTTGGAGGTTTCGTGCTCAGCTGGGCTCAGCCTCAGAGGCACTTGGTGTGAAATGGGAGCTGTGCAGTCAGTGGGCACTGCTCCACCTGTGGGTGCCTCCCTGCACCAGCTGCTGGGATGCCTCTTACCTGGGACACGTGCTGGAGGTTCTGTCCTCAAGTGGGCTCAAACTCAGAGGCGCTTGGTCCTAAAACAAGAGCTTTGCAGTCGGTGGGCACCGAGTGTGGGCACATCCCAGCAGGATCAGCCGTGTGAGGGGGCGGATTTGCGCTCTGTTGCACGTGAGGACCCTCACAAACCCCATTTTCCCTCCCCACTGCCCAGGAGGTGGACGTGGTGGTGGCGCCGTGCCGGGGCTTCCATCCTGCCGAGGCCACGCTGGGCGAGCTGCTGAGCCAAGCGCTGCCCGTGGTGACGTTCGCCGTCAGCGAGGCGCAGCTCTCCCCGGCCGACCAGCGCGAGCTGAGGGCCATCAAGGAGCAGTTCTCCCTGCCCATCTTCTTCTTCCGAGTGCCCGGCGCCGGCGGGGAGCTCATCTCTGCCAGGAGGAGGGACGGGGACAAGTCCTCCGTGCAGTGCCAGCTGCTGGAGCTGGAGTACCTGAGCAGCAGCCACTGCGGCTGCGGCGCCGCCGGCGCCCAGAGCATGCTGGTGGAGCAGCTGGAGAAGCTCCGTCTGCTGAGCACCTTCTCCAGGCAGGTGCTGCAGAAGCACCTGGTGGAGGCTGCCACGAGCCTGAACGAGCTGCACTGTCGCTGCCTCAACATCTTCATCAACCAGGCCTTCGACATGCAGAGGGACCTGCAGATCACCCCCAAGAGGCTCGAGTACACCCGCAGGAAGGAGAACGAGCTNTGGGTGGGTGGGTGATGATCTGGGCAAGAGACTGTAAGAAAATCAGAATTCATACACCAAAAATGGTTTTTGTGGTGTCTCCTGGGTAAAAATCACCATCCTTAAGTGAGAGGCCTGAAGAGGTTTCTTATGAATCAGATTCCCCCCAGAGCTTGCTCACCATTCTGGCTTTAAGATATTTTGCTGCTTTAATTCCCTGCTCTGCTGAAGAACAAACCAACTCTCTCTGCTTTGCCTCACCGTGTGTGTTGAGATTTGGGAATAAATCTGCCCTAAGGAAAGAAGCTGTTCCAGTGTTCAGTGTCAGCAGTGAGGGCTTAATTTGTGCTTTCTGCTTGATTTCTTGGAGAGACTTTTCCATGAGATACTCAGGGGTGGGCCCTTCCAAAATGAAATCTCCCTGGGTAGGTGAAGTTTTCCTTTAAAGAAAGAAAATCAGCACAACATACTGTGCTCCCAAGGCCCACACTTGGCATGGAGTGTGTGTTTTGGGGAAATGTGAGAATTCTCACCACATCTTCCAGCAGCAGGGCTCAGGATCTCCAAGCTGGAAGCACAGGGCATGGTGTGTAAGCTGTGAAGGGTGAGAGGCCATCCCAATTCTGCCTGTAGGAGTGTGGTCTGTCACAGACAGCAGAGGCAACATCTGTAGGTTGATGCTCCACAGCTTTTCTCTGCCTGCCAGAGGTTTGCTGTAACAATCACTCCTGTTCCAAGGAAATGCAGCTCGCTGGGATGGCAGGGAAAGGTTTTTCTTTTTAAAATGAAATCAGAAACTACTGTTGGCTTTTGGGTTAGGAATCCCTTTGTGAGAATGGAGTGCTTGTCTGAGGCTTGAGAGAGGCCCAAACTCCAGATACACAATTTTGCCTTGAGTTACTTCCAGTTTCAAACTGGAGTGTTATTTCCTGGGATGAAGAGAAAGGATGACAAGGGGGAATGGCTTCCAAGTGGCAGAGTTAGGTGGGATATTGGGAAGGAATTGCTCCCTGGGAGGGTGGGCAGGCCCTGGCACAGGTTGGGCAGAGAAGCTGCGGCTGCCCCATCCCTGGGAGTGTCCAAGGGCAGGTTGGATGGGGCTTGGAGCAACCTGGGCTGGTGGGAGGTGTCCCTGCCCATGGCAGGGGATGGAACAAGTGAGCTTTAAGTTAGGAATTATTATATGGACAGGCAATGATTCCTGTATTCCCTGTGTCCCACTCCTCCCAGCTTTGGAGCACTGCAGGGCTGGAGTTCAGGATTCTGCAGGAGTGTGTTCAGGGGCAGCCCAGGATCAAACACCTGCAGGAAATACTTGTGTGCATTTATTTGCACAACACACATCCCTTGGAGTACCTTGGCTCTCAGCACTTGGAGTACTCTCCTGAAGGAAGGGAGGTGTTATTTTGAGGAGCTAATGCCATCTGCTGATCCCTGGGTTTGTTTTAAGTAGGCTGGACTGGTGTTGGCCAAAATCCAGGGAGGAGGTTTGCAGCTCCTGGGAGTAACAGTCTTTTTGAGTGGTTACAGAGCAGGGATTGCTCAGTGCTGGCTTAAAAATACCAAGTGGTGATCGACCTTTCCAAGGCACCAGGAAAAATGTCATGTGCCTTGTGTGGCTCTTACACCACTTTCCTCTGAACATGCAACATCCAGCAGTGCCTGGAAGGATTTCCTGGTCTGTGCTAGACAGAAACACAGCCTTGTGCTTTGCTCTGTGATTCTTGAGGTGGTAGTTGACTTGTCATCACTGTAAACCTGTGGTAGCTCCTGTGTAGAGTCTGTGAGGTGTTAGAGTTGAGTATCCTGTAAATTCCGGCACCAGTGGCTGGAAGCAAAGGAAATAACATTTCCCACCTTGGTCAGATGTGATTTGGAGCTTCTCTGAAACTGGAGTAACCAGGTTACTTTAGTGCTTTCTATCCCAAACTAACCACCTTACTCAGGATCTGCAGGACTGGCTGTGGGACCTTGTGGAAAACTGGCTTTGTGGCATTGGACATGCAAAGATGTTCCCCTCTGCAGGAATTAGTGGAGCTTATTCTGTTGCTCATGACTTTAAACCACCGTTGGCTTAGTTTGTAACATCTGGGTCTGAAGTAAGGGACTCTGAAGGGGGAGTAAAGGCAAACTGGCATTGGGAGCAGAAGCTTCTGGGCTGGCTGTTCTGTGGCTCCTCAGAGCAGCTCTCAGGAGTCATTTCCACACTGATGGACACGGAGGGTGTTTCTCTCTCTCCCTGTGTGCAGACATCATCATTCCTGAGAACGGGGAGCCCGTCAGTTCCAAGGACATCAAGTGTTGTATTAAGCAGATTCAGGAACTGATTATTTCTCGGTTAAACCAAGCAGTTGCCAACAAGTTAATTAGCTCGGTGGACTATCTGAGGGAGAGCTTTGTGGGGACTCTGGAGAGGTGCCTCAAGAGCCTGGAGGAGTCCTGGGAGGTTTCAGTACATCCTGCAAGGAGCTTGGAGAAGTCAAAGGATGGTTCTGTGCACATCACAAGCAATTATCTCAAACAGGTACAGAGGCTTGAATGGCTCTTTGGGGTGTTCTTATTCATTGGCTTTATCCTGACCCAGGGAGGGTGGTGGGGCAGGGAGATGCCCAGTGAAATCAGAGGGGCACAGCTCTGGAATATGTGGGATTTGGGGTCATTAAAGGAGGTGCCAAAACTGGGGAACAGTCACTTAAGTGCCTAACAATTAATTTTCCTGAATCTGCATATAATAATAATGAGATGACAGCCTAGAAACACCTCTGAGCTCAGTACAATAAAGGACTAACCAAGTGGTTCCTGGGATCCCACAGAGCACCATTTTTTCATTTCCAGGGGGCTAACACAGTTTAGGGCTTGCCCAGTTCCCACACTGACATCCTTTCCTGCCTTCCAGATACTAAATGCAGCTTATCATGTCGAAGTCACTTTCCACTCTGGCTCAACAGTGACCAGGATGCTGTGGGAACAGATCAAACAGGTATGGGCACCTTCAGCAGTTATTCCTGAGGATTTCCATCCCTCAGAGTGTTCAAGGCCAGGTTTGGAGCAACCTGGTTTATGGAAGGTGTCCCTGCCCATGGCAGGGGTTGGAACAAGATGATATTTGAGGTCCCTTCCAACCCAAACCATTCTGGAATTCTATGGTTCTAATATTTAATTTCAAGCAAAGACCTCCTGAGTGTTTTCTTGAGCAGAGGAAAAAGGGCATTTTGAAACTCATGACTGTTTGGAGTAGTGTTGTTTATTTATTTGGGTTTGTGGGTTTCTTGCGGGTTTTTGTTTGCTTATTTTGCAGTGTATCTTGTTTTAAGTCAACTCCCTCTTCTCCCCCCAGAGCAGATCAGATTTGCTCTGGTTTGTTTCAAAGTTGTGTGTGTGTTAAACCATTCATCTTGCTGCAGTTCCTGCTCTGAGCTGTGGGTGACCTGCATTGCCTTCTCCCTCTGGAGGTTCCTGGTGTGGATGGCTGAGAGGAAAGTGCCTTTTCCCCAGATAGGTGCAGTGCACACTGAGTGGTCACAGACCTTCAGATTCCTCCTGCTCGACAGGGATCCAGCCTGGCTGTGCAGCACCTGGATCTCTGTGGCTTCTAATAAAGGGCGTGGCAGGGCAGTTTAATCACCCTGTAATTAGGGGAAGTGGTGCATTCCAGCAGCTTGACAGTCTGTCCAGCTGAAAGAAGCCTCAGTGTAGGTTTTGCCACTCTGGGAGCATCCCTCTCCCTGATTTTCTGGGCTCCTGCTTGTGCTGCCAGTTCTGTCAGCCCTCAGGCTGCACCACAGCCCTGTGGTTTTCAGGTGGTGGCTGTTGGAGCCATTCCTGGTCAGATGGGAAGGGATGGTGGGATTTTAGGAACGAACTGAGCAGCTCTTCAGACAAACCAGACCTCTTACTCAGTGTGATTTGCAGCAATATTGGGCTCAGTGCCTCTGGATTGGAATCATGGAATGCCAGAGTGGTTTGGGTTGGAAGGGACCTTAAAGCTCACCCATGGGCAGGGACACCTCCCACTAGCCCAGGTTGCTCCAAGCCCTGTCCCAGCTGGCCTGGGACACTTCCAGGGATGGGGCAGCCTGTGCCAGGGCCTGCCCAGCCTCTGAGTGCATGGAATTACTGCAGGGTAATGCTTTAGCCCAGCTCTGTGTGCAGGTGGTTTGTTACTACCAGGTGTAGGAGCAGTCTGAGTAAATCCACTGCCCCTGGCCTTCTTTTGTGCCAGTGCCTGAGCTGTGTGTCCCGTTTTCCCAGATAATCCAGCGGATCACATGGGTCAGCCCCCCTGCCATCACCACTGACTGGAAGAGGAAGGTTGCCCAGGATGCCATCGAGAGCCTGAGCGCTTCCAAGCTGGCCAAGAGCATCTGCAGCCAGTTCAGGACCAGGCTCAACAGCTCCCACGAGGCTTTTGCAGCCTCCCTGCGCCAGGTGGGTCTGGGGGGGCTCCTCAGGGGGGGTTTCTGGGCTCTGCCTTTGGGGGGGAAGGGGGTTTAACTGCAGGAGGAGCAGCTGTTCTGTAGGGAGAGGTGGCAGAGCTGCTGGGAGAGCTCGAAGACAAGGTCTTATTTTCAAACTACACATTAAGGGGTGCACAGCCCTGTTGCAGTGTGGCTCCAGAGCAGCAGGCTGAGAGCCCGGGGTGTGTGTCTTGCAGCTGGAGGACGGGCACTCGGGCAGGCTGGAGAGGACAGAGGACCTGTGGCTGAAGGTGCGCAAGGATCACGCGCCGCGGCTCGCCCGCCTCTCCCTGGAGAGCAGGTCCCTGCAGGATGTGCTGCTGCATGGTGAGCACCCTGCCTGCTGGCAGCCTGGCACCCTGTGCTGCCAGCCTCCCCCTCCTCCTGAGGCAGCCAGTGGGTGCAGAGGAGGAGGAGGAGGAGGGGTGTTTTGCTTTTCACTCAGCTGCTCCGTGAGCCTCCAGCTGACACATCCCCCTGGGTGCTGCTGCTGGCCCGTGACAGGCTCTGGGCTGCCAGCCTGGGACTGGGGAGGAGAAATGCCTGTGTTTTGGTGTCTGAGTGACTGGATGTTGTGCCTTCTGCAGGCAAACCCAAGCTGGGCCGGGAGCTGGGCCGAGGGCAGTACGGTGTGGTGTACCTGTGTGACAGCTGGGGAGGGCACTTCCCCTGCGCCCTCAAATCTGTGGTTCCTCCAGATGAGAAGCACTGGAATGACCTTGCACTTGAGTTTCACTATATGAGGTGTGTATGCCAAGGGCTTTGCTCATTCCACGTGGATCTTTCTAATTTCACAGGCATTTATCTTGGAAAAGACCTCTGAGATGGAGTGCATGCTGTGCCCCATCCCCACCGTGTCACCCAGCCCAGAGCCTTGAGAGCCACATCCAGTGGTGCTGCCAGTGTTTGAATTGCATAGGCAGGGCCTTGTCTCCCCTGCTTTTATTCTGCACTCAGTGACTTGACCCCATGGAATGCCAAGGTGCCATTCCTAGCCAAGGCAGGACACTTTGCCACTGTCACTGCCGAGTGGAACAAGCACAGAGTGCTGGGCAAACATTCTCCCTGCCTTGAGCTGATTCTCTGGTGTCTGTGCTGTTCAAATTCTTGCTGTTTTGCAGAGTAAATTAGAATTAATAGACTAAAATAGCAAACAGTTCTTCTCCCCTGATTTTTGGTGTTGAATCATCCCTCCTTTCCCAGTCTGTCTGAATCCACAAAGGAAAATGATGGCTCTGCAGTGCAGAAAGCAGCTTGTTTTCAGTAAACAGCTGCAGGCAGGTGCTGCAGCACAGACAGCTGAAATAATACAGGATTTTTTGGGGGAACTATAACCTTTAATAGGGCTTTTTTGAGTTGAATTGGCTCAGACAGCTGTATATTGCTGTGGTGCTCTGAACTGTGAATTTTTGCTTGCATGGGACCTTACTGCTGTGCTGGAGCTGCAGCCCCTGGGCATGTTCCCCTTACGAGGAGAGCCTTGGCCTGGGGTGGAGGGAATGGGGGTAAAAATGACCAGTTTTCTGTGCTGAACCCTCTGCAGGTCTCTGCAGACACATGAGAGGCTCGTGCACCTCCATGGATCCGTGATAGATTATGGCTATGGAGGAGGCTCCAGCATTGCTGTCCTGCTGATCATGGAACGGCTGCACAGGGACCTCTACACAGGGCTAAAGGTACCAACACCCTGTGCCAAATACAGTCTGCACATCCCCCCCCATCCCTGGAAGTGTCCAAGGCCAGGCTGGGCAGGGCTTGGAGCAACCTGGACCAGTGGAAGGTGTCCCTGCCTGTGGTGGGTGGAACTGGATGAGCTTTAAGCTCCCTTCAACCCAAACCATTCCATGATTCTGTAATTGAAAAAATCCACATCTAAATCTGCGTTGATCTGTAAGGCAAAGCTGGGATTGCATCGTTTTCAGTGGGTTTGGTAAATGAGAGTGGGGAAAAGTGACCTGTGGGAGTTAAATGTGTGTGTTTGCCCTTCAGGCTGGGCTGGAATTGGAGACACGGTTGCAGATTGCCCTGGATGTGGTGGAAGGAATCCGGTACCTGCACAGTCAGGGGCTGGTGCACAGGGACATCAAACTGAAAAATGTCTTGGTAAGGAACACTGGCTAATCCTGGAGCCTTCCTGGTCCTTGTAGTGGGAGGGAGAAGCTCAAGTGAAGGAACAGATCCTTCATGCAGGGTCTGTGCTGGGCTGGCACTGGAGGTTTCCCTGGCTCCAATTCTGGCAGAAGGCTTGGGGCAAAGGGAGCAGTGGAGTGGCTTCTCTTGAGTGTAGACACCTTGAGCTCCCAGTGGGATTTCCAGCCCTTCCAGTGTGAACAGTTTAGGACCTCGATGTGAAGGGGGCACCCCTGAGCTGAGCAGTGTGGTGGTTGTATCAGCTGCCTCTCTGTGGCTTCTCCTCCAGCTGGACAAAAAGAATCGGGCCAAAATCACAGACTTGGGGTTCTGCAAACCAGAGGCCATGATGTCTGGCAGCATTGTGGGCACCCCCATCCACATGGCTCCTGAGCTCTTCACAGGTATGTTCCTCCACTGAACGCACTGCTGGCCTGCAGTTTGGAAGGCCATGATGAGGGGCAAAGGTAATAAAAAACACAACCCAGATCATCTGGGTTTCCATTCCAATGCATGGTGTGTGTTTCTCCCTGTATTTTAAGTATCAATCTTCAAAGGGATTGATAAGCTTTGCTGAAGTGATTAATACTCCTGCAATTAGAAAGTTAAATTATTAGTTATTAGGAAGCTGGAAATACTTGGGTTTCATAGGCAAACACTTCCCTGTCAGGAATTTCCAAGCTGCTCTGTCATGTGGAGTGTTTGAATTCACTCTGCACTGGGCATCTGGCAGGGGCTCTCTGAGTGCTTCTCTGAGTCTGAGGGGTTTGTCAGAGCTGTCCCTGCCTGGACAAGACAAATCCAACTGAAGCAGCTCTGTGTTTAACTCAGAGGATGTTATTCAGGTGGTTCTCATGAACACTGAATTGCTCCTGACCATGGGCTGGACCTTGACCTCAGACAGGAGCATTGGCTTAGCCCTGGGGCACCCTGGTGTGCTCAGTCTTTCCTAATTTAGTGGGTGAACTTGCTGTAAGTGATTAATTTCCCGGTTTCTGGGTTGGGAGGCTGATGTTTGTCTCTGCCATCCTGGCCCAGGCAGAGCTGAGTCTTCCAGGGGTTGGTGTTTAACTGAAACACATCTGAGCACCAGCACCTGGTCCATGAAGCCCAGCTTGGCAACTGCAGGTTAAGTGTGTAAATCCTGAGAACTGGAAAATCTTAACTTATGCTTTACTTTGGCCATGACTCCTGATGTGTGACTGGGCTTCACACGCCTCCTGCCTTCTGGCAGCGGGTTTGTGGCTCAGATTTGAGGAAGGGCAACACTAAATCAGTTCTCAGCCTGCTCAGTTTCCCAGGGTTAAGGGTGATGCTTGTCCTGCTGATCAAATGTGCTTTTGCCCCAGGAAAATATGACAACTCAGTGGATGTCTATGCCTTTGGAATTCTCTTCTGGTACATCTGTTCAGGCCATGTGAAGCTACCAGAGGCTTTTGAGAGATGTGCAAGCAAAGATCACCTGTGGAACAACGTTCGAAGAGGTACAGAGGCTGGTTTGAACTCTGCTGCTTCGTGCTTGGGTGGAACCTGGGCTATTGTGGTGCTTTTGGACACTCTAAAGATTTATCTACTTCAGCTCGGACAGATTCTACTGAAAGCTGAATTAAAATGAGCAGGATAAAAAGGGGCTTTTGGTTAACCAGCGCTTTTCCAGCATCACAGGAGCTGTGCTTGCACTCCTAAACCTAAACCCTTGTGATGTAACCCAGCCCCCAGGGCCAGCCAGGCCTGATCCCCTGAGGAATGTTTAATCCCTTGCACTTTCTGGAGGTTTCTGCACATCCAAGTGCTTCATGTGCAGCGTTGCTGAGGGAGCTGGATGTGTCAGGTGTTCCCCAAAATACAAACCCACTCCTGTGCCTGGGTGGGTTTAATGAGTGCTGGGTTTTGTGGCAGCTCAATCCTTCGTGCTGAGTGCTGGTATCAGGATGTTTCATCCTTTGTCCCTTAGTTCCTGTCCATGTAAACGCTCCCCTTCTCATGTGAGAAAGATTAACTCAGCTGAGTGAGGCTCCTCTTTGGCCAGGAGGCTGCACTTGCTGCTGTTCCCACGTTGAACTGGCTCCCAAAGGCACTGGAATGTGCAGGTGGGTGGGGGGACTGGTTTCCTTAGGATTCAGTTTGCTCCCAAATAGTTGGCAAAGAGGAGGCTCCAGTGAAACCACGGGGGGGATTCAGCCTGGAGAAGAGGAGGCTCCAGGGAGAGCTGAGAGCCCCTTCCAGTGCCTGGAGGGGGTTAAAAAGGAGGGAGAGGGGCTTTTATCTATGGGCAGAGAGTGACAGGGTAAGGGAGGGTGGTTTTAAACTGCCAGAGGGCAGGGATAGGTGGGATATTGGGAAGGAACTCCTGGCTGGGAGGGTGGGCAGGCCCTGGCACAGGTTGGGCAGGGAAGCTGTGGCTGCCCCATCCCTGGCAGTGTCCAAGGCCAGTTTGGAACAACCTGGGCTGGTGGGAGGTGTCCCTGCCCATGGTGTGGGGGTTGGAATGAGGTGATTCTAAAGGTCCCTTCCACCCCAAACCAGCCTGGGATTCCATGATTTCCCAGTGGTTTCCATCCTCAACTGCTGTGTGTTGAAATCCTGTATTAAACCCTGAGTGGTCTCTGAGCTCCCTCCCAGCCCAAACCAGCCGGCGATTCCCTGGAATGTTGTCCACGATCTCCTGAGCCACCTCGGTGATGTCTCAGCAGCCCTGCCGGACTGTGGCCCTTCGCCAGGAGCCCCAGAGAGCCCGGAGAGCAGCGGGCAGGGCTCTCCGTGGGCTCGGCGGTGAGCAGATCCCTCCGTGTTTTGCAGGAGTCCGGCCGGAGCGCCTGCCGGTGTTCGATGAGGAGTGCTGGCAGCTGATGGAAGCCTGCTGGGCTGGGGACTCCTCCCAGCGGCCCCTGCTGGGCATCGTGCAGCCCATGCTGCGGGGCATCATGGACAGGCTCTGCAGCTCCGCCTCGGAGCACCCCAGCAAAGGCTTGGATGACTCGACCTGAGGAGGAGGCACGGAAGGATTTGGAATTGCGGGGGAATTGTGCCCTCCCCGCTCTGCGCAGGGGTGAGCTCCGTGCCCGGCCCGGGTGGCACCGGCACCAGGAGCTGGCTCAGAGAGGGGACACCTCGGGGGCTGTTCCACCCCGAGGAGCAGCCACAGCAATCCCAGCCCGCCCCACCAGTGCCACTTTATCCCACTGCAGCTTTTCCTGTGGAACTGTGCAAATAAGGCAAGAGAAAAACCCAAGCCCCTTGAACTAAAAGGGATTTATCTGTTTTTGCCAATCCCACACCACCACCCAGCCAAGCCAAGCACTGTGTGTGTGTCTGTGTGTGTGTGTGTTGTCTGTGTGTGTCTGTTGTCTGTGTGTGTGTCTGTGTGTGTGTGTCTGTTGTCTGTGTGTGTGTCTGTGTGTGTGTGTGTGTTGTCTGTGTGTGTTGTCTGTGTGTGTCTGTGTGTCTGTCTGTGTGTGTTGTGTGTGAGGTTTCCCTTCCCAGGAGCTGTGGGGCCACACGTGGCTTCTTCCCCCAACCCCTCAGCAGTTGGCACTAATTCCAGAGTGGTTGGAGAGCAAGGAGAAAGGAAAAAACTGTAGGCTGGAGGTGGTGAGGAGCTCAGAGCATCTCCACTGCAGCACTCCAGATGTTTACATTGACAGGAGCAAAG
>VXBX01006055.1:6302-29808 GCA_013400415.1 Scytalopus superciliaris | reverse complement strand
GGAGGGGTGGTGAGGGGGCCGGGGCAGGCCGGGGGGCTGGTTTCGTGCTCCCCCCTGTCGGGCTGGCGGAAGCAGCCGATGTAGGGCAGGCGGCAGCCGCAGCTGTCGGGGCCGTGCGGTGACAGAGAGCCCCGTGCTGGGGGGGCCTGCGAAGGGCCCTGCTCACCCTCCTCGTGCTTAAAGCACAGGAAGGAGTGTGTCCCAGCCCCGTGGCCTCCTGGCCCTTTCCCCGGGGAGTCCAAGGGAACCGGGCCTGAGGGGCTGGGCAGCCCCGGAGCTGGAGCCAGGCAGGAGTCCCTGTCCCCCTGGGCAGCCCGTTCCCTGGGACGAGAAGCCTGTGCAGGCTGTGGCTGCCGCTGAGCCACGTTCCCTGTGGGTGCTCCCGGCTGCCCTTCGCCTGCCCCTGCACTGCTCCCCAGCTGCTGCCCAAGCCCTGCCGCAGCCGGGGGTGCCGGCATCGCCCCTCCGACAGCACCGGCCCCTCTGTGCTCGCGGGTTCTCCGGGAGCCCAAGGGCTCCAGCGGGACACCCGCCCCGTCCTGTGCCAGGCTGAGAGCCGCGAGCTCCGTCCTCACCCCGAAGGAGAGCCAGGAGAGGCGGGTGAGGACGCCGGCGGCACCGCAGTCCCCCAGGAGCTGGGCTGCCTCTGGGAACCCCACATGGCCCTCGTGCACCTTCCGCAGGGCCCCCCCGCTCACCACCTGTCGGCCCCTCACCCGGGACACCGGCCCCTCGCCGCTGCCACCGGCACAGCACCCGACACCAGCTTTGCCCTCCCGGCAGGGACCCGCGAGCAGCTCCTGTTCCTCGGCCACCTCCGGGGCCAGGGCCGTGCTGGGGCCAGGAGCCGGTGGTGGCAGCACAAGCTGGCCAGCAGGGCAGGTCCCCTCCTGGCCCCAGGACGGGGGCACAGTGCCAGCCTTGTGCTGTGGGGGTGTTGCCTCGCCCCCCTCCTCCCGTGCCCCTCCGGCCAGCCCGTCCCCGGTGGGCACACGGCTGCCCTCGCTCAGCCCCTCAGGATCTGTCTCCAGTGGGGAGCTTTCCGGGGCAGCCCCACTCTGAGCCCCGGGAGGGGGCTCAGCTTCCCCCACGGACAGCAATGGGGACTGTGCCAGCAGCAGGCTGCTGTTTTCCTCCCCACACTGGTCACCGGAACGGCGAACAGCTGAAATGGATGAAGCCACCCATTCCATCACAGACTTTGTCTCCATGGCGTCAGGCTCCATCTCCATGGGATCACAGCGAGGGTCTGTGCCAGCAGTGTCCCTCTGGGCCAGGGGGGCCAGAGGAAGCCCTGTGTCCACGTCCTTCCCCATGTCCTCCAAGGAAGGCCGAGTGGGCAGCCAGGAGCAGCAGCTCTGTGGAGAGTCCTGGAGAGCTGAGGGGAAACTGACTTGGGAGGTGTAATCAGTTTTCAGGAAAGATCTCCTTTTCCTCAGGCTCTTGGCGTATGTCAGCTCCTTCTCCCCCCTGTGCTTCTCCCTTGCTGTTTGCCCCATCGAGTAGGTCTCCCCCAGGCTGTAGCACCTCGGTCTCCTGGGGATGCAGGAGAAGTTCTCTGCCCTCTCCTGCGATGGTACACTGTAGCCTGATGGCAAGAAAAAAACCAAACCCACAGAAATGAGGAAACAGCCCCAGGCAGCAGAATATCCCCATGTCTATGCAGCAGGCCAAAAAGAGCTCTCAGCACAGGACTCGGAACCACAGACACAAATGTCTGGCAGCAACACCCGGCTCCCAACAGCCAGAGCCCTCGTGATCAAGCACCGTCCTGGTGTCAGAGGTGCCAAGACAGACACAGATCTGGGTCTGTGGGTACAAGGACCAAAGCCCAGGGTTGGTTATGAGGGCTCTGGACAGCCCCCTCCCAGGTGGGATAGAGTCACTTCACCTGATAAGAGGTGCAGCTGTAACTCCCCGGTTAAACCTGGTGACAGCAGCAGCTACAGGAGCACTGCCCACAGCTGTAGGCTTATCACTGGATAGAAATGTGGTCAGAAATTCCCAGCTGCATATTTAGCTGATAAAAACTTCCAGAGGTGGCAGTTTTTTGTCTGAACACGGTACAGTGACCATGCACTAATGCAAAAGTCAAAACCATTTAATGGCACAAACCAAATTCTGCAGAGGTTCAGTTAATACTGACAGAGATGATTTACTCCAGAAACAAGAATCCTCTCCTTCGTGAGCAAATACAATGACCAGGGGGCTGCTCAGCCTCGGGAATCCTTGATCCAGCTGCCTGACACGTCCCTGACGTGAACATGACTTTTGATCTTGGGGAACAACATTTTGCAAGTTTTGGCTCTCCTCAGCTCAGGGAAGAGAGCAGAGATTCCCAAATGCCACACTCATCTGAAAAGTGACTTTTCCTGAGACCCCAGTGTTCGGATATAATAACAAATACCCCCTCCGTGTCGCTGCACCCCTGCTGAGGAGTGGCTTGTGGACAAGTGGGTGTTTGGAAGGTCCTTAAAAAACCCCGAGCGAACTACGCAAGGGCTGGGAGGGAGGGCTGGCGGGAGAAGAGGCAGCACCGCACCTCGGGTGGGCGGAAGGTGACCCGCGGGGATGGGTTTACCTGCCAGCGTGTCCGGGGGGCTGAGCCTGTCGGCGGCATCGTAGAACTCCTCCTCGGAGCTGGAGTCCCCGAATCCCGGGGGCGGCTGCAGGACGGGGAGGCCGTGCTGGGCGATCCCCCCGTGCCGGGCAGTGCCCGCGGGGGCCGTGCCGCAGCACAGGCTGTAGTATCCCGTGGTGTCCAGCCTGTCCTGCAGCGCGGTGGCCGCTCCCTGCCCGCAGGGCACCAGGCACAGGGACGGCGCCGCTCCCGCCCCGTCGGGGCTCCCCGCGGCACAGCCCCCGTCCAAGCCGCTCATCTCCCGCACCGTCGGGCTGTGGCAGCGGAACAGCTCGGGCCGGGGGGCAGAACACGCCGCCAGCTCATCCTCCTCCAGCGCGTCCATCGAGTCGCTCGAGCCGCTCGTCTTGAAGCCCCGGCTCTCGGAGTTGGCCGAGTCGGAACCCTCGGACGGGCTGTCCGTGGCATTGTCGCCCCCGTCCCTGCCGGGGCTGCGGGGCTCCCCCCGGCCTCCCTCGCTGCCCGCTGTCGAGGGGGTCTCCCCGCGCCGCCCCGGGGAGCATTCCGGCTCCCACGAGTCTTCGGAATCGCTGCAGCCTCGAGATTCGTACCCTGGGATTTAAACACGCCCGTCAGCCCGTCCCGTGCCGTGCCGTGCGGGAGGGGGACCGGCCACACACTGCCCCGGGGACCCTACCCCGGGGAGCTCAGCCCAGGGAACCCCCAGCCCGGGGACCCCCAACCCGGGGTCTCAGCCCTCGCCAGCTCACCAGCCGACAAGGGGAGCTGCAGCCTAAAATTGCCTGGGTGATTTTACCTCAGAGCAGGACCCCGGGGAGCTGCAGAACAGACCCCAACCCCACCCCCTGGCCCGCGACCACCACGAGTCTGCCTCTATCGCAGAATCCTGAAGGTCGGGAAAGCCGTCTAAGATCACCAATCCCAACCTAAATCAAATGCGGATGGCACCGCAGAGCTCTGAGCTACTGCTCCCAGGAGGGAGTAAACCCTCTGGTGCTGGGAGACCCACCCGCTTCCTCCCCATCCTTTGACCAAGAAAAAAGCTGCCTTTTTAAAACCTTCTTCAGCTGAGACACGGTGCAGCTGCTGGGTTTTATCTCCCCAGGTAAAGATGGAGGCGTTTGCATCCACAAAGAGTCTGTAGTAGCCGACGATGAGGCAGATGAGATCCTTAGCAGTGTTTGCCTCCAGCAGCAGAGTCAGCACCTGTTTATTTGCGTTGGGTTTTTTGGGGTGGGGTGAGGAGAAAAGAGAAAATGTTAGAATAGACAAATATTGTTCGTGCCACAGTCTGCAGGAACACGTTGCACAAAGACAGGGCACCCACTCCCTCCCACAGCCCCTCAGTCTGTTGTTTTCAGGAGGCACGGGGAAGATAAATTTGATTGTCTTGGCTTTTGTGCCTTTGATGAAGGAGAGCAGAAAGAACTGGTTTATTTCGGTAATTTTTTTTTGCTCTCCCTCGTGAGTCTGTCCAAAGCCCTTTGTCCTGGTCACACCCTCAGCCCAGTGTCAGATTTGGAGAAGAGCTGATGGTGTGAGAGACTCCCCCTGTGCTCTCTGTCCCGCCCTGGCAGCGCAGCTCACCTTCAGGTCCTGCAGGTAGATCTTGACTGTGCTCACTCTCTCGGACTCCTCGCTGAGCTCCACCCTGCTGATGCTGGGGAACTCGGCCAGGCTCGTGACAATGTTGAGCTTGCTGTTGATGATCTGGCTCACCCCGTGCTTGGCACCCACCAGCAGTGCCACGTACGACTCCCTGTCCTGCAGCTGGAGAGGCAGAGGTTAAAGAAACCTCTTGTGAAGAGAGGAGAGTTCCCTTTTACTGTGAGGTTTAAGTGTTTCCAGTGCTTTTTCAAGAGCTTTTGAAGTCCTCCCAGATTTGTCCAGTACTTTACAGCACACAAAATATAGACAGGACTCATCTGAAGAGCAAGAGTCCCAGCTTTCTGTTGCAAATTTTACACATACCTATCATGTAGGCTGGTCTCCTACCCACTTCAGTGGGACCATGCTGAGTTACCCCAGCAGAGCCCCTCACCAGCACTGGACAGAGGGAGGCAGTGTGACCAGTAGGACAGCCAATTATGCAATTAACAGCTCGTACCATCATGGTAGCGTTGAAGATCTTCCCGCTGTACGTCTTCAGCTCCCCCAGGATCTGCAGGTAGTTGAGGCGCACCTGGGTTGCTGTGAGCGTGTGCTTTGTTGGGCAAGAGAGGAAACAACATTTAGAGACAGGTATAGCAGGCAGCCTGACAGGCTGGAAGACATTCATGCAGGGCTGGGTATCTGGCCAACACACTCAGCTCAGCCTGGACAGGCAACAGGGGTGTCCAGGACCATCCCACATGGCCCACTGGGCATCCCAGAGCAAACTGCAGCGGGACACACAGCACAAGGAGGGAAAGGCAGCAGAAAAGCCTTCTCCACAGGGAAGAGAAGCTCCCTCTTTGGCCCCGAGAGGTACTGCTGCCATCACCCAGGGGTCACACACTACCTTCTGCCGAGGGTCCAGCAGCACCTGGTTCCTCTTCAGGTGGTAGCTGATGGCTTTCTTGATGTCCTTCCCTCTCATGTTCCGCAGCAGGGTGGGTGAGATGAAGTTTTCGATTCCCCAGTCCCTCCTGCCAGAAGGAGAGGAAGGGAGCATGAGGGGTACTGGCCAAGCTGACCCCCAGCACCACAAGGCAGGGCAGAGGCGAGCAAAGGCACCACACCGCCTCGTGAGGCTGTAACACACCACTGCTCAAATTCTCTGCTGCCTGCACCTGCCCCTGGCGTGAACACACATTTTCATGCAGAATAGCCATTTTCACAGGGTTTTACAGGAGGTAATTCACAACCCTCATCAGCAGGACAGTCACAATATTCCCTCACCACCCAGAGGATGGAGATTCTGTCCTTGCATGAACCTTACTTGGGTGACAAGATTATGACATTTCAGCTCTCTGGACCCAAACATGTGGGCCATGTGTGCTGAGGGGTTTAGTCAGCCCAGGCATTAAATACCTGGGAGGTGAGAGCAGTGCAGCTGCCTCTCACCCTTGCTGCCTGCACACAGCTGGGCACATCTGGCAGCACAGTGAGTCACCACACCAGTGCCTTTGAATAACAACTGGCTTGCCACCAGTTCCTAAAGCCAGGGGTTGTCTAGGGCAGGTAGAGCCTAGCAGCTGCAGCACAGCACACCTGCACCTTGTGAAAGCATTTTCTGTCATTTTCCCCCCAGATTCCTGTATTTCACAGGATCGTTTTTGCCCAAAGTAGGTAGTTCTGGCATGGTTCTGGCAGATGTGCTGGCTGTGTACAGCTGGTGATTATCCCCCCTCTCTCCACCTGCTGCAATCCATACTGGCAGGAGCAACCTGGGTAACCATCCCTGTGTGAGAGACCTGCAACTTCACATCCCTGCTCCACTGACAGATCAGAACCTCCCTCTGCCTCGGGACCTGCCCTGGTGTTCACCATCTGTACTGTTCAAGCAGTTCAGCAGATTATGGAAAGGCAGACCCATGAGGCCACCCTGCCCTGAAACAACCAGCACAACCAAGAGGCTGCAGTCCCTTTGGGTCACGGCTTCCTATTCAGAGCCAAACGCCAGACAGGCACAAAGCTGGTGCCGTTTTCAAGCCTCTTTCCAGGCTTGGTGGCAACGGAACAGAGGAATCTGTGAGCTTACTCGATGTATTTCAAGGACACTTTCTGGGGCTGAGCACAGGCGTAGATCCTCTCCTGTATGTGCAGGGCAGCCAGACGCAACGCCACGCTGCACTTCATTTCCACAGCAAACCTCTCGTGGAGCACGTCGCTGCAGCTCTGGAGCAAACAGAGCAGAGTTAGCCCGGGGAGAAGCCAGGACGAGACTGATGATGTGACATCGTGCAGCCAAATAAGGGAGCACCAGCCAACCACACAAGCTGACTCAAGAATTTAAGGCAAATTAAATGAAATGCTCTGATTTTTAAGTGCTCTGCATTTCACATTTGTACAGCTGAGCGAGTCAGGCACACTGTGGTTTAAAGCAGTGATGGGGATGGGGTGAGAGCAGGTTCTGAAGCACAGAACACCCCGGTGTCACCTGCAGGTACAGATACTCAAAGGCCACTGGGTCTTCCTGCAGGAGGTCCAGGGGGTCCTTGGGGACAAAGCACACTCTGAAGAGGCACCGGTAGTCATGAGATTCTCTTTTCTGGACCACCTGCAACAAAGACAGGGCATCACACCACAATCCCTCCCTCCTTGACTGCACGGGGAGCAAACCCACAGGAATCGCATGAAGCTGCTGCAAGGGGATGGTGCAGATTCTCCTTAGCAAGCACGAGGAGACTTTGCTACTCCTTGTAATTCTATCTCTGATCCTTCATCTGGTTTTTGCTTCTCCCTGCAGTAGCTTGGAAGCCCTTTGACAGCAACACTTTATTAAATACCCACTGATCTCATACGCTTGCAGTGTGACCAGGACAGAGGCTTTGGGGCCACGTGATAACAGCAGGGGAAGGGGCAAACTGCTCTGCTTTGGAGCTCAGCTACAAAGGCACAGCAACTCCAAACAGACCCCTGAATCATCGCTGTAATGTCAAGACTCCAAGTTAAACATCAGCATATTTTATTCTGAGGGCAAATCCTGCACAGTGGAAATCCCCAGGCACGTGTGCTCAGTGGTCTGACAGTGTCTGCACAGAGGGACTTGAACTCAGTGCTCCTTGTGGGTCCCTTGCAACTCGGGATATTCTATGCATGATTCCATGAACCCCACAGCAGCACAGTGGGTCATCAACCAACACACCCATCAGCATGGCCGAGACACCTGAGCAGGCACTTCCTCACAAACTGGATGAGCCCAGTGTCACTGCCAGAGCAGCAGAAGCACAGGAGCTCATCTCCCACTGACAGAACACAAACTATTGAGCCAGAGTTTAATCGAAGTGGCCCCTTGCTGGGTGAATTCTCTGACTACTTGGGGAACTGCAAATAGTGAGGTGGTGCACAGCTGTTTTAGGGCTCGAACACCCCTTTGTGGATGGGCCAACGAGACAGGTGGCACAAAGGATGTGATCCATGACTGCTCTACATGATCCAAGCAACACCAGGTCATGGGTACTGCTCTGTGGGCTCTCCAGCCAGGGCAAGATACCCCCCAAAGTGCTGTTTCTCCAGGGATAGGGGTGGAGGCCACAGCAGAAGGGATGGCAAGGCTGGGGATAGGGCTGGGCTCGCGCCTCTGGTGACACCCACAGCGCTGGGGTCTCCCTCTCTGGCCTCTGTTCCCGGGTGGCAGAGCCCCTCTGCAGGGCCGTGGGACACGTGGGGGGCCCTGCTCACCTGTGCAATGAGCTCCTCCTCGTGCAGCAGGTGGATCTTGGCCAGGTTGTACTGCTCCTCCAGCACGAGGGCGAAGTGGGCGATGCTGCGGATGGACAGCTTCTCCTGCAGCGTCAGCACGATGTCCTGGGCAGGGGGCATGGGGGGCACAGGCTGAGCACCACTCACACACCACGAGGGTGTCACCGTGTGACTCCAGCCTGCAGAGCTGCAGAGGAGCGGGCAGGCATGGACAAACAGAGCACAAACGCATCCCAGCAGGTCAGGAGGACACTGCAGGGAGGCTGCACCTCGCGATGGTAGGAGTCCAGCAGCATGCAAACTCCAAGGTGCCACAGGCATCAATTCCATTTCCTGCCTGTCCTCAGCTGCCTTGCACTCCGAGTTTTACAGTCTGGTGTTGTTGAGCACTTTTGCCACCCTTGATCCAAATCTTTGCTGTTTACTGTTTCAGCTTTCTATAACTCTACAATGCTTTGGACACGGATGCTGCAACCCTGAAGGTGCACAAGGCCAGGCTGGACAGGGCTTGGAGCAACTGGATGGTCTTTAAAGTCCTTCCAACCCAAGCCATTCTGGGATTCTATGATTTGTGGGAAAACAACAAGGAACTGATGAAAAACACTTCTTCCCTCCAATAAACAAGAATTTGAGAGCATAATTGTAAAAATCTTACCAAATCTGACTGACTCTGGTGTTTCAGTTGTAACAGAGAATTCTGTCAGTATACTGAGGTCTATGGAAATAATGATGCTTGTTTTTGGCAAACAGAAAACATCACATAAGGCTTGACTGAGCACAAACTGAAACGGAAGCCCTTGGACTCACTCAAGTCTCTTGAGGCAACGTGAATGTTTGACTCATTTCAGTTTTAACCTAGCATCTCTCAGGCAGCAGAGGGATTTTTGGAAACACCTAACTTGGGAAGTTTTTTACCTACTTGGGTGTTTCTGGATGGGCTGCACTGAAAAACTGGAAAAACCTCTTCCAGGTCAGAGCTGAGAAACTCGAGTCAAAGATGAAGAGCAAATCCACCGTTTAAAAATTAAACCTTTGTGGATGGGCATTCAAATCTCACTTGACAACTCATCTCCCCTTTCCTTACCATCTCCTTGCTTTATTTCACCATCTTTTCCCTGCCCTGTAAGCAGACTCTTACATGCCTGAGAGACCATGATAATTTTGTGAAGCTTGGATGAACTAGACAATAAATTCCTGCTCTTTGAGGAAAGTTCTTGCTGCGTGATATAGAAATGCTCATTGCCTTTCCCCTTAGCATTCTCTCGGCCTGGTAGGCCCAAAACATCTCTCCATCACATTTCTCTCCCACTGCTGCAGGACATCATGTATCCTCCAGCCACTGGGCACAGGCAAACCTGGTCAAGTCCAACACAAACACTGAGCAGTGCTAAAGACCAGGCTAGAAAAACTGGGAGTGTGTAAGCCTATGCCTAAGCACAGCAGTTATGGAAAGGGCTGGATTGATGGCTCTGGGGAGCAGCATCCTGTTTTGAGGTGAACGGTGGCAACTTGTCTGCAATGCAGAAATGATCTGAGGGAAGATTCCTCTTCATTCAGGAGGATCATTCCCTCAGATGTTGCTCTACCACCTGAAGGGTTTCATCAGTGCTCATGTCCCCACAGGGAAATATTATCACCAGGGCAGGAATGAGGCTGGAACATGGAAAACTCAACATGCTCAGCACCAGACAGGAATCCCCTCCCACCAGCTGGTCAGTGCAACCAGGAGACTGCAAGTCTCCTGCATTCACCTTTGCTGATGGGTTGGACTGGGATGGTGGGAACAGCCATCCAAGCACTGTTACCTTCACAGTGGTGCTCCTCTCGAACCTGAACGCTTTGGTCTGTCCATTCTCCAGGTACACCTTGAGGACATTGGGCATGCACAGGAGGGAGTTCCCCTGCGGAACAAAAGCAGCTGCTGGACCCCTGGGCACCACCTGCTCTGCTGGCACAGCAAATCCTGGCAGCCAGGAAAACCCCTCCGTGCCTTGGCAACACCCTTCCGTGGCACCAGCCTTTATTCCTGATTACCCTTCTGGCACGGAAGGAGGGAAAGAGAGCACAACAAATGCCTTTACCGTAACACTCCGGCCTCTGCCACAGCTGTATGTGGCCAGGTGTGCCCTGTTGGCTCCTGCACAGCACAGGAGGACCCAGCAGGCACGGAAAGGGGACAGTCACCCTCCCTGCTCTATCAAAAAGCAGCAGTGCCTGACAGAAAAGGCATCTTTCTACCTCCCAGCACCAGCCAGCACGGACCCCCACACCAACACCACCCACCAGCAGCAGCCACACCTTCACCCCAGCACTGCCCGTGCACTCCACTCTCCCATGACCATGGCAAGGCTGTGGCTGTCTGCCACAAACACACAGTGGCACCTTCACTGAGTGTGACCCTGGGGCTTCCCAGACAGCAATGTCACCAAAACATCCTGAGGCAGGTCCCAAATGCATGGGACGAGGTGGGGACACCCACAACAAGAGCATCTCGGTTGGGTGCTCCGGGAAGGGTCTGGGGACTTGCCCTCTGTCATCCTGGAGCTTCCTCCCCCTTCCATCCCTCCACCTCACTGCTTTAGTGAGGTCAGCTGCATTTCTCTTCCCATTTCCAGATGGTTCCTCTGGTTGTTCAATGCTGAGAAGTTTTTACTCCTTTGCCCTTGGACTTCCTACTCAGCACGTCCTTCTCACATCCTTGGACCAGCATGTTCCTCCAGTCCTGAAGGATTCACCTACTTGTAACAGTCTCAAGGTTAAGAACGGTGTTTCTAAGACAATCTCTCCTGTGTTTCACTCGCTGTGGGACATGTTACAAATCTGACACCCTCCCTCCCTCCCTCCCGAGAGCCCACACACCCTGGACGTGCTGCCAGAGCAAACATAAACCACTTCTGAACGTCCTCCTTGTTCTCTCCTCCCCGTTTTGTGGGGTTCAAGCCACCCACAGTCACTGCTGTGGAAAAAAGAAAAAAAGAGAACACTGCTGGTATTCCTGACCCCAAGGTCTAACTCCTCTGTGCTAAATAGTGCAAGTATCACATCCTTGACAGGCTTTGGGTCCTCCATCAGTTCCAGGAAACCCGATGCCATTTTACACCAGCTGCACATTTGCCCTGGGTGCTCCCATGGCCACGGTTACCATGCGAGCCTTGCTCAGCCAGCACACACCAAAACTTAACATCTACACAGAGGTTCCCAGGCACATTATCAGCACTCTCTGGGTCAGACCCAATTACCCAGCCAGAACACGCAGGCAGGGTTTCTCTCCTTTCGAGCAGGCTGTCAGAGGCTGCCATGGATTAACCCTGAAAGCTTCAGGGGGTTCTCTCCGGGGCAAGGCTGATTTACCCCGAGTTACAGCTGCTGATAACACACCGCCTGGTGCTGACCCAAGGGTCCTGAGGGACCCGTCCCTTGTGCATCGCTCAGTGCTATGGAAATACATCACCAGTCCACGGAAAGCGGAGGCAGGATGGCATCGAGGCTCATCAACAATTTATGCCCCCGACCCGGAGTTTCGGGTTTCAGCTGCAGCAGGCAGCCGCTGGGATCCTTCCCGTCGCCACAAGGATCACTTAGCCGTGCTCCATTAGGATGACAAGAGCAGTATATTTACTGAAACAGGAGGCTGTGCAGTTTTTCAGGGCCATAATACCCATTTTGGCTGCCTTAGTACATCAGCCTGTGAAAGGGAGAGCAGCCCGAAAGCACTCAGGGCTGCTGTGGCGGATAGTGCTTTTCCAGAAAGAAGTCATAAATATGCAACAAATTTATTTACTCTTCCTTGTGCTAATACTTTACTACTCAAAACAGGGTACATATCCAGCTGGTGAAAATGCAAGCCAGTGGGACCCCAGCACCCCAATTAATTTCTCCTACCTTTATGGCCTCATTAAATGAACAACAAACTGTACACTGGTTGTGTCCCTTCTCTGCACCTGCCCGATCATGATTAGCTCAGCAGATGCTGACAGAGGCTTGGGAGTTCTGACTACTGAATTTTTCCATTCTGAAGGCAAAAAAGAAAACTTGACAGAGCTAATGACTCCCAGGTGAGCCCAGTCCACACCACTGAGCTCATTAAGTTACACTGAAAGAATAAGGAGACATTCAGGAGCTGTTCACACCTTGGGGAAGCTACAGGCATTGCCACTTCTGCTACAGGCAGACCCATACCGACACAGTTTGTCTCCTGTCAGCACTAGGAAGCCCATGAAGGGTGTGCTTTACCCTCCAGGGAGCTGTGACCTGGCTCACCGTATAGAGGGGGCTGTCGATGCTCTGTGGAAACCCTCGCCAGGGCAACAAGCCTCCATCCTGTCAGCTGGAGAACACACATCACACCTGACAGCAAAGCGAAGTGACCAGCACCAAACCCTCTGAACACGGTGTGACCTGTCCTCAGGAGGGGACACCCCAGCAGGGGATATCCCAGCTACTGCAGCAGTACACAAACCTGGCACACACATCAGTGTTCACCTGTCATTTCAGGATTTGCCATGCACGAACTTCAGTGCGGGCTCACCACGGGTGGATTAGCACCTCGAGAGATGAAAGCTGCCTCCTGCAGCTGTAAAACGGTGGTGGAATGGGACAGAGGTTGTGCACGCAGGCATTTGATGTTGGTCCAAGTGAGCATGTCAAAGACAAAACCCTCCAGCAATGCCCGTGGCTTCCCTCTGATCATCTCAGGCAGGGATTGTGAGCAGGTGCTGGGACCATGTCCAGGGCAGGACAGCAGAGTGAGCCCCGGCCACACAACCCCAGGCTGGCACCCACCCCGGGAGAGACCCCCTGTCCCTCCTGTCCCTCTGTCCCTTCCATCCCCCTGTCCCTCCAGTCCGCCCTCACCTGTGAGTGCCCGTTCAGCAGCACCTCCTCTGCAAACCGCACTTTGACAGGGTTTGTTTTCAGCCTCGCCCTCTTCTCCTCAGTGAGGAAGGATGACTTGGGACCACCCTGGAAGGACAGGGGTGCTGGGTCAGGGCAGCAGCCATGGGCAGCAGCAGAGCCCCTGAGGAGGGCAAGGCACATGGTCACCAAGCACCCTGGGACTGCTCCCACCTACTGCCTCGTGCCCACCTTGGAGACAAGTTTTGGGGGCCCTCTCAGCTCCCAGCCTTGCCCCAGGCCCTTTTGACCTGCCTGGGCAGCTGCTGAGCCCAAGCCTGGCTGCCCAGCAAGGGGACACCTGCACCACACACACTCCCAGTGTCGCTGCACAGGAACCAGCTGCCGTGCTCAGGCATCTCCCCACCTCTTGCAGTGAAGGCAGGGTCTCCCAGAATGACTCTGGATCCGTCAGGAGCTGGTTTGCAGTGGGGCTACACCTAAGCCAGTACCTGTAGAAGCCTGGCAGTGAGGGACAGACCCCCTGCTAGCACACCACAGCCACGTGAGCATCACATCCCGGCTTTGCTGGGCTTCCCAGGGTGTACTGCCATGCTGCAAACCACTCAGAAAGCCGCCCAGGGTCACAAAGCCAGCTCTGTTGCAGTGCTGTCACACAGCCCTACCCTCACCCTGACAGGGTCCTGCCAAGCTCACAGTTCACAGCACGAGCTGAGGAACCACCGAGTCCCTGCGTGCCAATGCCCTGCTCCTGCACAGCACGACGCTCCCCAAGAGCAGAGGCACAACCAGCATCCTCCTGGGTGCCTTCCAGGTAGGGTCACTCCTACACCTGCCAGAGGTGCTGGTGCCTCCCGGACTGACACAGCCCCATCCCGTCCCAAGGACACATGGCAGGGACCGAGGAGGGGAATCAGAAGGAGCCCCTGTGCATGTCCAGACCTTACCGAGCCCACCAGGGTGTGCAGAGCCCTGCAAATGCCCCCCACATCCCAGCCCTGTGGAGGGCCTGGGACCCAGCAGTGGGAGGTGTCACCTCTGGGCTCTGAGCTGCCTCCAGAGCAGGGCAAGAGTCACCCCCAAACCCTGCATCAGCCGTGGCTGTGCTTGGAGATGTCCTTAAAGTGACCCAAAAACCAAGGAACAGAAATGGGCTCCTGCCCCACTTCTTCTCAACAATGCCCTGAGGGCCCGTGAAGGGCGCTCCAAATCCCATTAAGGGTTTTCCAGACCTTTTTGTCTCTGAAAAGGCATTGCATTTCCCTGCTTTGGGCAGGCATTCAGGTCTTGCATGACCGACTCTAATTTTTGCCTTGATCTCCAGAGTCAGCTCAGGGCTGAAAAGACCAACAGCTGACAGGATGGGCAAAGGAGATGAGATTAATGTAGAGAGAAGTCACTGTTAATTGGGTTTGTTTAAAGTTTTTCTGCTTACCTTGCTGTGTGTGTGTGTCTGTTGAATGCCTAAACATGGGAAGTTTTGGGTAGGAAGAATACATTTGAGATTTTCCCTATCATGTACCTTTCCTTAATAGCCAAGAAACCTCAAGGCTGAGATCTCCAGTAACTTCTGAAGGAAACATCATTCTTGTTTTAAGAACAAATCAAAATAAAAACCACCTCCAAAGAAATGAAAAGCACTCCAGAAATGCATTCAGGGGAGCATGGGGGAGAGGAGCTGGCCTGGGTGGAGTCACCCTTGGACCATTCTCATGCCTCACAAGCAGCACAAGACCAAACCCTGCCTTTGCTTTGCATCTCAGCCTTTACACACATTGATATCCATGTGGATAACAACACGTACTGCCGGCACCAAGTGCCTCCTGGGGAATGCTGTGCTACAGAATGGGCAATCAGCACCAAAATTCCACAGCACAACTTGGCTTGTGTTCCCAAAAGCATGATCTGCACCCATGGCCCAGCCCTTCACTAGGGATGAGTTTTTCCAGCACTCAGAAGGAAAAGTTGATGAGCTTCCAAGGGGCACGAGGTGGATGCTGAGCCACTGCTGTGGCACCTGCCATGGTGTCCAGGGGTGCCCATGGCCCAGACAGCCCCAGGACTGCTCCAGGCACTCTGCAGCGGGCTGGCCACAGCTTCCCAACAGGACCTGCCTGCATCCCTCAGTGGGGTGGCACCCCAGCTGCCCCACACCCAAGGCTGTGCCAAGGGGTGCCAATAGTGCCCAGGAGAGGCAACTTACAGACGTGCAGCGCAGGACAGTCAGGAGCAGCTCATCCCCAGCATCCCTGGAACAGAGACACATGTCAGCACGTGTGCCCCTCCCAGCCCCTCTGGCCCAGCGGGGCATGGGGGGCACCACACCTGATGATGCTGGCTGCCCGTTCCACAGACACATCATCCACTGCCTTGGAGTTGATCAGGAGGAGCTGGTCACCCGGCTGCAGCTTCCCCTCAGCTGTGCTGCCTGTGGGCAAAGGCATGGTTAGTCAGGAGACCTCCCACCAGGGAATCACGGGATCATTTTAGGCTGGAAAAGTCCTCCAAGATCACCGAGTCCAACTGTTAACTCAGCACTGCCAGGTCCACCACTGAGCACAGCCCCAAGTGCCACATCTACACTAGGGATGTCCAGAGAAGCCCACTGTGAGCTCCTCTTCCCTTCCAGCACCTTCCCTCAGCAACTGCCTCTGCATGGCAAAACAAAAGGGGCTGGAGGACATTGGGTGCTGATGCCAGCCCGTGTGCCCCTCCCTGTGTCTGTGCCCCTCACACAGACTGCCCTCTGTCCCATGGAAAATCACTCCTGTCTGTGTCTGTCCCCTTGTCACAGCCCACCACACAATCCAACCAAACACAGGCCTTGTAGCCGTGGGATCTCACAGTGAAGGGAAGTTTCTTTGTGCCTTAGTTTTGGTAAAAATGTTTATTCCTTCTAATTAGGAAAAGAGAAAAGCACAACAGAAAAAAACCCTAAGTCCCCACTTCTTACACCCCAAGACTCTGAGGCAGTTTTGCCATGTATTTCACATGGGAAGAGAAGCAGGAGGTGACAGAGGGGACATGGCCCAGCCCACACTGGTGGCCAGCAGAGGAACCCCAGCCACACCCCAGGCAGTGGGCACTGTGCCTCTCTGCTTGCCACGCTCACATCAACAGGTAAAAACCAGGTGGTTTTGCGTGCTTGTTATAAAAAAGAAAAGGTAAATAAGAAATAGATTCAGAGTTTTTGATTCAAAACCCCCGGCCACCTTAAAAGCAGAGTTATATCCTTCCTTTCTGTAGCTGGGGGAGCAGATCTGCATGGCTTCAGCAGTGCCTGCACCCAGCAGGGAAATTGCAGAGCTGCAAGCCCAGGGTCTGTCCAGCAACAGATCACCAGGGCCACGGGGGAGTGGGATTAAATTCTCCAGAATCAGATTAAACTCTTCTTCTGCGCCACAGACAAAACACCGGGGAGAGCTCTGCTCTCTGCACCAGGAAGGTCAGCAGTGAGCACACGCAGGGAAGGGACCCGTGGGGACACCAGAGCTGGGAGGGGTCTGAGCACGCTGGGGACCATGCACCATGGGCACCCACACTCCTGCCTTTGGTGTCTGGGGGGGTCACACCGCCCACAGGGGCAGCTCAGAACCCCCAAACATCTGCCAGGGGTTTACCCCACCGCCGGGCTCACCTGCAGCGACAGAGGCGATGGTCAGGGGCAGGCTTGGGCAGATCTCAAAGCCGTAGTGCTGCAGGACCAGGTCCTTGTAGACGGTGACGGTGAGTTTGGCGCGGCTGGCGGCGGGGACACCGCTGTCCCCAGAGCTCTCCATGGCGGACACGCTGCCCCTGCCGGACCACCAGCTGTGGTTAGAGGTGACACAGCCAGGCACACCTTGCTGAAGGGCCCTGGATCCACACACACACCCCCCCCGCCCTCTCTCCATGGATGATGCTGCACGGTGAGGACGGCACCCCCTGGCTCTGCCCGTCACAGCCAGCAGCGCCTCCCCGGGATCCAAAAAGGGCTGAGGACATCTGAGTGGCTGTAACCACAACTGTCCAGTCATCCCAGCCCAGGGGTGACACAGGGGAGAGCTCCACAACCTCCATCCACAGGTAAGGGTGACATCCCACACCAAGGCAGTGAGGGAATGCCCAGCCCTCGGCTTCTGCTGGGATCAGCTTAATGCTGACCCACAGACCCCAGGGAAGGAAAGCAGCCATGGACTGGGATCCATCCCTGGGAAGTGCAACCCAGTCTTGCCCAAAAACAAGAGCCCTTGGTAAGAGACAAAGACCAGCAGGACCCCCCACCTCCGAGGAGAGCAAGTTTTCCATGGAGTAGTGCCGTGTTTCTCCTTCACAAAACCACAAGGGAGGAAAGCAGGAATGTCTGTCCCTGGACACCAATGGGTTGTTTAAAAACTCTGTTGCTTTTCTATGGACTACTGCTTGTATATTTCCCAATAACAGTGGAAAAAATTAGTAAGACCTGCATCCTGTGCCAGCCCATGTTGGTCAGGAACAGACCTGTGCTGTCTCTGATCGAAGGTGACCAAAGACACTCCTTTCACCAAGCCCACACTTACCTGGGTGTGCTGTCCCGAGAGCGATGAAGCCATTTTGCTACCATTTGCTCTATTCTACATGATTTCCGTGTCTGGATTAGGTTAGCCTCCAAATCCTCCATTTACCTGAAAGTGACAGAAACCACGGGAAAACAGAATGACAGAAGACTGAGGGGACCCTCAGGACAGGGATTTAGAGATACCAACACCAAACCACAAACCCTTCTGTAACACAAAACCTTGGGACCACCACGAGCTTTTACCAGGGGATAACACCTGTCCTGACACTGGCTGTGATCCCCCTGCCCACCCAGCCTCCCCTGCCTCGTGCTTTTGGCTGTCTGTGTGAGTGCTCGTAGTGAGTTGCCCTCCCGTGGCAGACAGTGACCCAGCAACCTCTGTATGCCTTTTCCATGGGTTTCATGGGCCCGGGATCTTCTTTGGGAGATGCAAAGGATGGGTGGGCTTCCAGCCCTCAAACTGAACCCGTCATGCCACACGTCTCCTGCCAAATCAGGTAACTGGTTTGATATTTGTAATTGCAAACTTCAGTGGTGACTGCACGTTCCAACACCGTACCTTCCAAAGGCACAGGCAGCCTCTCTAGCCACATTCCACTGTTGTTACCCTGAGATAAATCTCCAGGGGAGAACCATGGGCTTCAAGCAAGCCAAGCACAAAATGAAACAAAATATGCCTGCATCCCTCAAAAATCATGAAGATTATCAGCTCTTTGTATTTCTTGGTTACATCCACCTTTCACACTGTGTCCCCTGGTGAGACTGTGTGTCCTGAGCTCCTCCCTCGTGTCTTCTGCTGGGACTGGAGGTTCTGCTCCTGGGGGACATGCTCTGTCACACTGGGACAGCAGGCTGCTGGTCTATGGCAGAGGCTCTGCTGCAGCAGAAATATCAGCAAGTTAATTTCTGAACAGCAGAGATAGCTGGAAGCCCAGAAAAAGGAGCACAAAACGTTTTGTCTCGACAGAGACTGGACCTTTCCCCGAGCACGCTCTGAGGGCACAGTGCTCCCCCAGGTCACCTCTGCTGACAAGGAAGGGAGGGCAGGACCCACATTTGCCAACTTTCTCTCCAAGGAGCCACTCTGTCCCACTGTGCTCCCTGACTGTGCAGCCATGGGCAGAATACAGGGTGGAAATTCAGCCCTTCAGCAGTTCTTGCACTGGGCTTTCTTTCTTAGACAACCCAACTCAAGCTGCTCCTTCAGCCACACTGCCCCTGTTTCTGCTCCTGAGAAAGATCTCCAAACCAAAAACGGGGACCCAGCAGTGCTCTGAGAGGGGGTTTGAGCCTGCAGGGTGGGAAATCTGACCCCTTTCCTGAGGGTGGCTGGGAAGCAACTGCAGGAAGGGCAGAAGCCCAGCAGTTCTGCAGCCTGGAACACACAGAGAGGATATGTGCAACTGGTCCTGGGCAGGCACAGCCCCTGCTTGGTGTGTCCCCTCTCAGACGGGTCTTTCACCATCCCTAACACACAGCAGCGGCTGCAGCATCTGCTGGCTGGGATGTCTCTCCTCAGCAGCACAAAGTGCTCTGGCCTTCCCACTGCCCCCCAGACACTTGGTCATGCCCTCTAAGCCACAGGGAAGGCCGTGCCCACAGCAGCTCCTTCCTCCCCAGAGCCCCATGTCTGGTGCCTGGATACCTCATGCTCCAGCTGCTGATGCACTGATGGAGACACCAGTGGTTCTCTGCTGCTTCCCCACCATTCCCATCTGCAGCCCCACCTCCCAGCCCTTCCCCACCTCTTCTCCTCCTCCACAGAAAGGACAGACTTTTCTACCTGGGCTTCGCAAAATGGAATTTACAGAGTAGGACTCTGAATTGGCAGGACAAGGAGGAAAAGCCTGAAAGACAAGCAAACAACTGAAAAACCTGGATGGAATTCTAAGGAAAAACCCCACATTGCCCTTTCAGTAAACTGGAACGTCTAAGGCAAACAACACAGGTGTCTTAGACGAGGCAGTTTGGGCAGGTATCTCCATAAAACAGCGCACAACACCAGGAACAGCCTTTTTTCCCCCACGGGTGTCCCTGGGGCAGGGTCACCAGCCTGTTCATGGACCCCCACACAGAGCTGGCACCTCTCCCCACTCTGGGATGTCCCACAGCAGCTCCCACCTGCCCCTGTGCAGCTATTTCTGAGCCAAGCTCCTCAGCACGGCACTAAGCAGCTTGGGCTGGGATCCTGATACACAGAGACCCTTCAGCTCTGTCTGTTTTGAGGTGTTGGCTACCCCAGAAAGTGGCAGCAGGAGCAGCAGCGGGGACCAGCAGGTGAGACCCCACCTGCAGTGCTGTCCCCAGCCCTGGGGCTCAGCGTCAGAACAACGTGGAGCTGGAAAAGCAGCTGGAAAAGGAGGGTCACAAAAATAACCACAGGGCTGGAGCACCCCTGCTGCAAGGAAAGGCTGAGAGAGTCAGAGTTTTTGAGCCTGGAGAAGAGAATGCTTCGGGTAGACTCTCTACTGTCAGAAAGCCACACTGTTTTCCCACCTGCTTCCAGAGACCACAGGAACAGCAACAGAAAGATGCAGCCCAGGTTCTCGTTGAACAGAGAGAGAAGTCTGGCCTTCTGTGGGATGGGAGACCTGCCTGTGGTGCCTCACCTGGGGAAGGAGCCTTCCCTCTCGGCAGCAGAACTGTGTGGAGTTGCTGTGGCCAGGCAGGTGCAGGGTCAGGAGAACAGCAGGTTCTCACAGAGCCAGGGAGAGCATCACATGCCTGGGGCAGGGAGGTGAGGGTGCAAGGGGTAGTGTCTGCTCATCCAGCTGCTGCTCCTGCCCAGGCACTGCCAGGGGGGAGCATGGCTCTGGCTCCCCAGGCGGGCAGGAGAAAACCAAGCTCCTGGCTCTGAGCTGCACCAGAAGACACTTCTGGCATGACTGGGCGTCTCTGCAGCAAAGATTTTGAAGGTCAGCCAGCTCCGACGAGACATGAGGGCAGAGCAGTAGTTCACCTATTTTCCACACAGCACCTTCCAAAGATGTTCTTGGAGACACAGCCCGGGAGAGAGTGGAGCCCGAGGGCCAGGGCTACAGCTCCTGTGGCACTCTGTGCTCCCACCACACTGGCTGTGCACATACAAATAACATAATCCTTGCAAAAAGAGAATGGAAAAAATCACACCGTGGCCGTCCTGTCTCATCAGCCCGTGATATCTGGCTGGTTTTTGAGGAGAGGAGCCACACTCAGGTGGGGCTTGCCCAGACTGAAGGCCAGCCCAGGCTGCCCCACACACACTGCTGCTCTGCGAGGATCCTGCTGCTCAAGGAGGGTCTGGAGCAGGGTTCCCCCCACGGCCACAGCCATCCCCGTGTGCCACAGTCCCCTTGCCTGTTAGAGCAGCAGAGGAGACACCCCCACGGCACTGTGTGACACTGCGTGACACTGCCGGACGTCACTAATGGGATTGAGGGCAGTGCAGCCCAGTTTATCTCCCAGGCTTTCCTGTCAGCTGCCCTCTGATGACCCCCAGGGCCCCAGGTGGAACCACTCCAGCACTGAAGGGTGTCTGAGCTGGTCCCCCGACCTTCCCTGCTTCAGAGAGAGAACCTGTGGCTGTGCTGGAAACCTGTGACGTTCAGCACTTCTATGTAATACCAGGCAGAGAGTAACCACCAGTACCACACCTCAGGAAAAAAAAATGGTAGTAGTTATGATAATCATCATCATCATCATCACTGTTCTTTTTTAATACCATTGGAAACCTAGGTTTTCACCAACAGACAGATAGTGTCAGGGGGGAAAAACAAAAAGGAAAAAGAAAACACAAAAACAAAAATAAAGAACCCCTGCCAACCAATCAACCAAACAAAAAACCCACAAACAAACAAACAAATGAACGAAAAACAAACAAACAAAAAAAAACAAAACAAAACAAAAATCAAAAGATCTTCCAGCTGCTGTAAGTCAAAATTAACCTGCAGGAGAATCTGGCACTTGTCACCCAGGCAAGACAGGAGAGATTCTGTTCTGTACCTGCACATCCTTCCTCTCTCAGCTGGCAATGGCAAGGTCCTACACAGACACAGTCCGGCTTTAAAGGAGCAGAATCGGGTTTAAAATACGAAGTTCTGGGCAGAGCATGCAAAGACTTCAGCCACCAAACAAAAACTATGGTTTCAGCAAAGGCCATACATCCTCAGCTGGTTCAGGGCACAAGGGGAGAAGCAAGAATAGCTTTGTGCGTGGTGCATTACACACAAACCAAAGGAAATGATAAACAGAACGTTCAAGGTGGAAAGGAGGAAAATCAATACTTCCCTCCTGAATAGCTTTCACTCCTAAAAATAGACTCCTGTGGAAGTGCATGAAGACTTTCCTCCCCTCAGCTCCACCTCCCTGGACAAGAAATGCTGGCACAGAAGGAATGTTCCCCTCTGCTGTCCTGACTTGCAAACTCCTTTTCATGGTAAAGAGCTGTCTCTGAGCCCGTGGCTGGGTCTTCCTCCCCAGCCCCTGTTTGCAAAACACCACAAAATCAAGCAACTCACCCTCTGAGAAACACTCCCATGCCACTGGCAAATTGCACAGCATTAACAAAAAAAAAAAGTTAAAAAAAGAGATTCTGTGCAGACCTTTACACATTTCCCTGATCTGTGTCCTGGTGCAGGTCTCGAACCACCAACATGCCTGGGGAGTTCAGCACTCTGGAGAATGGCCAGTGCTTCCTGGGACTGTTTGCACAGCAGAAAACTCAAGATCAGGGCTGGCACCACAACAGGTTCCTCCACACTGTCAGTAAAGGTGATCTCAGCGTGTGTCTTGGATTTTACTGAGCATGAGGACAGGGAAACAACTCCGGATTGGCCTTTTGGCAAACGTCAAGAAAGGAAGAGCAAAACAAAGAGTAAAACACATGCACTTAAAAAGTATTGGTTCAGAAATGCTGTACCACATGCAGAGCCATTTCACATGAGCCCCAGAGGCTCCTTCCAGCTTTAGGAACACCTGGTTTTCCACGAGGACAGAGCCCACAGCTCTTGAACAGCATCAAGACCCTGTTTGACAGCGTGCTGCTCAGCAAGAAACCCTAGGGGAGTGAAACTCGGGATAAATAAAGCCCAGGACAGGACCACATGTGGAAACGTGTCATTTGCCTGCTCCTGACGACTGAACCAGGGAGGCAGAGGGGACAGGGGGCTGGGCAGAGTTTGGTTTGCCATGTCCTGCCAACACTCATCCATGCCTTTGCCTTGGCCTTCCCACCCAGTCCGGTCCCAGAGGTTTCTCATCAGTCTTGCCAGAGCTGCATGGACCAATCCACCCACGGGGGAATGGGGTAAGGGTGAGGTGCCTCTCTAGCTGAGGTGCCAATATCAGTCGGAATTTATGGAGGGAGGGTCAAATGCTGTCTGCAGACTTCCAGAATTCCTTTCTTTTAGAGCTTAAGTTCTTCTCAGGTTGTACAAGTCTGTGAACATCTGTCTGTCTCTCTGCCCTGCTGCAGTGAACTCTCTGTATGGGAGCAGGAACAGCAGCACAGAAAGGGATAAAGTGGTTCACTGAGAGCTTCCTTTACAACGTTACCATCATTTCCATCTCTAATTCTGCAGATTCTCCTGGGACAGCAAGTCTGCTCCTCCAGGACAAGACCTCCAAAACTAATGGGGCTCCTAACACTTCCCATCTTAAAGCCCCTTTGGACCACTCAGCCTTATCTCACACATCCTACTGGCAGGTTCTCAGCCAAATCTGCCTGGAAGGAGAAACTTCAGGTAGTTTCCCATGATTGTGGCAAATCCCCTGCCACAGGGAACCACAGACGGGCTGCGAGCAGAAACGCACGGTGCCCCGGAGGTGGAGACCAGCAATCGCACCCAGAGCAGGGTTACCTGGCCGAGGGCTGGCAGGTGTGTTCGCAGAGTTTGGAGCACACACAAATGGAGCAAACCCNGGCGGAGGGACAGCCTGACACCCGCACTCTGAAGGGACTCTGCCCCCTGGTTTCTCCAGCCCGGGGGAGATTTCTCTCAAGGTCTTGTCGCCGTTAAGGTTAAGAAGCCAAAATCGCTGGCTGCGAATTCCACAGCTGAGAGCTGTGGGGTTGGGTTTTTTTCCCCCCTCGCTTGTTCGGCTGCTGGGGGATGGGGGGCACACGCGTGTGGCTCCCTCGCACCGAAAACGAAACCAGCCGCGGCGTTTGGGGTAAGATGGGGCAGAAA
>VXBX01006052.1:981-28992 GCA_013400415.1 Scytalopus superciliaris | reverse complement strand
AAAGATGGCATAGATTTTACATACATTTACTTCCAGTAGTAGCATACTTTACTAAATTACATCTCAGTATTAAAATCACAAAGACACTGAGTTCCCTGTCATATACCTGCCTGGCAGGACTCCTTTTAAGAATCACTTTTGCCGCAGAAGGTTATAGTGCTATTGTAAACTTATGCAAATTTACTTGTTTTGTGGAACACTGAAATGAAAATGAGATTTCTTCTTTTAACTTCAGTGGACCTAGAATCAGAGACAAATAATTAATCTTACTTTTTCAGGAATTTATACCAAAAATGCGAACAAGAGCATTTAGTTGTAAAAAATACAGTAGCTGAAATAACCATCAGCAGAGCAAATAAAACCCTCACTACGCATGTTATTCTTCCCAGAGGACCATGTGAAAGCCGTGTTACCATGAAAAACCCACAGCTCTGTGAACTCATTACTGTACCTGGGCAGCCTGCTATAACTGACACAATAATCTTTACTACATCTGAGCTATTTATTGAAAGAATTGCACTGTGCAATAAAGGACCTTTAAGGAACGAAAAAGAAGGAAATTTATAAAGACTGTTTCTCACTGTTTTTTAAATAAAAATGTGTCTGTATGTTGGAATATATCTAGTCACTGTTATAGTGACTATATGGAACATATAATTCAGAAATCCACTAAAGTAAGTCAATAGTCATTAATAAAATTATAAAAGTAAAAAATGTGTTTATCCCGCATTCTTTAATGATTGGTACCAGAGACAACTTTCAGAAAATAGCAGACTAATAGGTGCAAGTCCTATATGCCCTGTAATTTCACCTGCAGAGTCCTGTTTCTGTGTCATATTGTTAAACTAGATTACCTTAATTAGAAGTTTGAAAGCTGACTTTATTAAAGGGTATAAATACCTTCTCAGGAAAGAAAGAATTGAAAAGAGCAGTGTTGAATGATTATTATCTCCAGTATGACCTACTGTGCTCTCCACTGCTTCTCAAAAAATTTACCAACTTTAAGTATGCAGTATAAATGTAAGTATGTTCACAAATAATCTAATTTTAGCCATAAGGAACAAAACAGTGTGTACATCCTGAACACCACTGAAAGCAAGGGTTCCTTGGAAACAGACAGCAGTAATATACTCACATACATGCTAAAGTAACCTCTTCTGAAGGCCGGGACATTTTTCAAAATGATTGCCCTGTTTACATCCTTTAACAAAACACACTGGAGTATCTCTACCCCTGAATGTAAATGATTTATGGATTTTTTTTTTTCATTCCCTGTTAATTTTTTACCACCTTTAATTATTTTACATCTTTCATCAGATTAACAGTAACTGCAACCAGATTTGTAAAGCCCTGTAAAGGAGTCAAATTCATATCATATTTAGCCTAACAGTACACTCACTGTAGCTTCCATAAGTCACAAACTCCTTGAAGCCTTCAAGGTCTGCAGGTGTTGTTCTGTCTTGTATTTATGGTCCCATGACCTTCATAATATGCAAAATTTGCTTAATTTACTCTATGTGTGTTATTAACCTGTCTGGGGAAAAAAACCCCAAACTTTTCCATAAATCTATAGATATCTATAGTCCCTAGCTACTTCTCTTGATTTCAGGCAGGTGATTATTCTTGGCTTGCAAGACACAACTGATTTTCTTTGGATCCACTTAAGGATGCCAAAAATGTTCTGGTGAAATACATGTTATTATATCAACTGACATATCCTGGCTTTTTGTGAGGTTTATTGGGGATAAATCATAAATAAAAATACAGCTGTGAGACTGCTATGAAACAAAGCTGGACAGATTGATTTCTCTGCAAATGGATTTTCTGTTGATACCATGATATAATCAAGTGATTGGTGGGGTTGTCTGACAACTGCAGGTCTTCTTTTCTATCTTTTATTCCCCTGGTAGCCTTTCATTTACCTTGTTATGGTTCCTTATTGTATTTTCCTATAGCTCCTACTTATTTCAATATTATCTTTCTTTTTTGGTGATTACAACACCATAGATATTATGCAGTCCTTTTTTTTTATTTTATTACATGCCCCTGAGGACATGCTAAGCCTTCAGATAGAAATGGAAACTGTTGTCAGTTATGCTAAGGAAAAAAAAAATGGTGGAATAGGTCATGTCCTTTTTTTCTAGAAATCCATCTTTTTTTTCAGCTGGAGATTTTTGGCAACAATAAATCTGGTTACTGGAATTTAAATCCCATGTCTGTGATAATGAAACCACATGGGAAATAGTCATATTTGAAAATATTTTCCCACTTCAAATTACTTCTGTATCTGCTGGTAATTTATGCACATGAAGGTGAACTTGTAACAGTCACTCTGAAAAGTGTATCTGAATAGATAATGTATTTAAAACCTTGTTACAGCATAACATGACAATAAAGGCATACTTCATATTTGCAACTAATAGTGTAGTAGGCATAATTCGGTGTTAGTATCTTGAAAGATAGATGGGTGAGACCTTTTGTACAATAACATAATAAGAAGCAACAGATTAACTTGTTAATGGATTAAAAAAAATAGAGTACACTTTCTTATTTTTTCAGTAGTTTTCAAATATACAGGGTAGGCCTACATGAACACAAATATTTACCTTTTCAGTATTGAAATACTGAAAACTCTTCATACTCCTTGGAAAAAGTCAACTTGAAAAAAACATGCAGATTTTGAAAACCAGTTTTGTTCATTTGTGAAACAAATAAATAAAATTTGCAACATAGTTGCTTTAAGAAAATGTCTGAACAGATCATGATAGAAGTTTTCAGTTTCTATAGTGACTTGCTGGATATCTGTAATCATGAGCATTCTGTGAAAAATAATTTTTGAAATTCTTCTTAAGTTCCCACTCACTTCAGTGTCCTCTGTATATAATTGTGTAAGTCATTGCATTCTTAATGTAAATTTAACTGCATTAAAACTGCAGCAACAAAGTCACTCTCATAAGTGTTTGAATGTATAATTGGTTAATTCAGGATGATACAGCAGAAAGATGCAAGTATTACCTTAAAGAAAATTTCCCAAAGAGTTGGATGAAATTAAAATATTATTTCTTTGGAAACTTTATCATGTCAAAAAGAGGAAAACATTCAAAATCTAATCTAATTCTATCTGCCTTAGAGGGTTACACAGAATCTAATTTTGTGACTTCTGCATGATGATTAAGAATAGGAAGAAGCCACCAACTTCTGTAATAATTCAAATGAGCTTTCACCAAAAAAGGGCATGAAAATTTTCATGGATTTTGACACATATTAACTTTACCTATTTATTGTGTGTGTTTACATTGATCACCTTGACTTTCATTGATTATATAGATGTTGAATATGGATTAATGAATATGTGAGTTGAATGTACTAAGGATTTGGAATATTAAATGACTACATAACTTCTATTATGTCCTAAGTTGCAAGTCACTAACTTGCTCAATGCTACATATTAATTCCATTTGATTGTGTACATATATATGCATATATATTATATATATATGTATATATGTATATATGAGGAAAATAAATGTTTAATGAAATTTATGCAATGCACTTTTAAGTATTAATCCAGATCAAAGACAAAGTAGCAGTAGCACATTGTCTAAATAATATTTACAGGAGAAGAGAAAGGGCAACCGTTTCAACATGGCCAGCTGGGTTTATGGCCTTTAAAAATATATTACATCCACAACATTTTTTTTTTGCCTGCCTGAATCTAGGACCATCTGTTTGGATGGCAGGGTGCCCATTCAGAAGTTTGTAGAGCTTTTGCCATTACGCAGAGATGCCAGGTATCAATAGGATTGAGATGGGAAGGCCTGCAGAGCATGGCAAAGGACATCTGCTCTCCAGGAAAAGAGGAGAGAAGTCCATCTTCTGTGACAGCCCCTCTACACTGACACCACATGCTTCCTTGCACCTATTGACACCTGTTCATAGTCATATGCCAAAATAACAAGGGAAAAATGAACCATCTCTGAACAATGGAAAATGGGTAGTACGGGCTGTTAAAGGCCTCTGTGGCTGCCAGGAAAAATAGGTTTCACTGTGGTAGGCATTTGGGAAACCCAGGCAGACCATATGGGATATCAGAATGAACGTCCAGGCATTTTGTATACCAACGAGTCCCTGGCAAACAGTGTTTCTGGGAATCAACCAAAATGACAAAAACAGTAAATGAGGAAGACTTAGACACAGCCTTTTTGTACTTATCATTAGATGCAGACAGGTAATTAAAGATACTGACTAGAAGCATGCGTTATTCCTCTGAGCTCCTTACAAAGAAATTTGTCAACTTCTGAGTTCATGAAAATTGTGGATTGCATATTATAAATAAGAAAATAGGTAAACCTTTTGTTTTATCTTGTCACTCTCTCAGACTATTCTTGTAGCTGACCAAATGACCAAATTAATCCTTCTTCCAGATGAAATAGCAATATGACACTTACATAGAGACCTTGAAATTATTGTACAGCCTTGTAAATTTAATTATGATATCAAGCACTTATATACAAGTACAAACTTGAGTTTTATATCATCTCCTGCTTCAAAGAATAAGTACATTCAAGTTTATTTGCAGTTTTGTCAGTAAGACTGCAAAGTCTTTTTGAGGTAAAGTTGTGGGTACTACGTATGTACATACATACATACAAGAGCCCTCTTTCTAATTCATGAATAAGGTGCTTTTAGTCCAGTGTCCAACCATTGACAGTTGTCAGTAAAAATGCTTTATGGTGAGTATGAGAACTAGTGCTTCTTCCACAAAGTGATGTGTGTAAAGCAAAAACTTACCTTGATTTAGAGATATTTCTATATACAGGCAGCTGAAAACTGTTACTTATCTGAGCACTCAAGAATAAATTAAAAGATTTATTATACATTCAAGAAGAACATCCTTAGTTTGTGTTTTCACTTGAAAGCTAAATATACCTTCATTTTAAAAGTTCAATACATATTTTGCAGAATTAGCTCCTTTATGATCCTTTCTCATTGAATAATGGAGTACTGTGTGTTTAGGATGTACTTCTGAATCACAGGAAGCAATTAATATAAAGCTATCAGTTGAAGACAATACAACTTATTTTTATGAGTCTGGGATTTACATCTACATGTTATTGTAATGAATTGCATGGAAGTCTGTCTTGGGAGATATCAGGAGTCAATTTGGAACTTATGGGTAAAAATTAGGGGGCAGAGTTACATCAGCACGGTTGCAGCGCATATTAGCTACAGGCCTCTTGATCAAGAAGAAGTAGAGGAGCCTTTCTTCAAACAACTGGAGAAACCTGTGCATTATTTGTCCTCACCATGATTTCAACCACCTTGGTGTCTGTTGGAAGGATAATATAGCAGGGCTCAAGAAATATGAGAGATTTCTTTTTGATAGTAAGGTGATTGTGAGCTAGTGATGTGTCCTTGTGGCAAGGAACTCTAACAGCCTGGGAGGACTCTTGCCAGCAGATTGATGAAGATGATCCTTAAATCTCTACTCAGCACTGATAAAACCACACCTGAAGTGTGTGCCTAATTCTGGGCACTGCAGTACAAAGCAGATACAGACCTACTGAAGTGAGTCTGGCACAGGGCCACAAAGATGATTAAGGTTCTGAAGCATCTTTTGTATGAGGAGAGGTGGAGAAAGCTGGGATTCTTTAGCCTGGAGAAGAGAAAGGTCAGGATGGATCTTATCAATACATACAAATTATCTTAAGGAAGTGTATAAAGAAGGTGGAGCCAGGCTGTTTACATTGGTACCAGTGAAAGGAAGAGAAACAATGGACACAAACTCAAATGCATGTAATTCCACCTGAATACAAGAAAACACTTTTCCACTGCGATAGTGGTCAAATTTTGGAACAGGTTTCCAAGAGAAGTTGTAAAGTCTCTGCTCTGGAGATATTCAAAAGCCAACTGGACATGGTTGTGGGTAACCTTCTCTAGCTGACCATTCTTAAGCAGATGGTTTGGGATAGATGATTTCAAGGAACCCCTTCCAACCCAAAAATTTCTGTGAATTTTGTGAATCTGTGATTATTAAATTTTGTGAATGGGATAAATGATTAAGGGATGTGTTAGAAAAAAAAGGATCAATCATCTGAGTTTCATTCCATGACTTTTTTATTGCATTTTTATTTTGTTTAAAATGGTGGACATAATAAACTTAAGGCCATCTAAAAGGTTCCACGCTCTTAATTTTGATTATTCACTGGACATATTAATAAATAGGACACTATTATTTATTATTATTATTCATAAAAATTATGTATTATTAAATATTATTTTTCTCTGTTATTTTTAAGAAAAGATATTTCCAGTTGGTTGACTGAAACATCTTAAAAGGGAAATTTTTAAAAGGTGTGTGGTATTCTGAGATATTTCCAGATGACTTTTACTTTGTGTTATTGTTTTTGAAACATGAAATATTTAAAAAAAAATCATGAGCTCATTTCTCTCATTTTTGAACATCAAATATTATTTCCTTTGGAATACAAAAAATTGAAGTTTTCTGGAAAATAGTATTTAGTACAATATAAATTGTTAAAATGTATTGCAATTAATGATGATATTTAACTATATATATAGCATGAAAGCAATCATTCTTAGGGTCATGGAAATGGGCTTCTGATAAAATGTGAAAATTTCTGCAGAACTCCAGAAGTGACTACTAACTTAGTAGTGATCAAGTTGTCAAGCAGAATTTAAATCTTGGATGCTTGTGGTTATTATGCTCCAACGAGTCCTTCTGATTTTATCAAATTAGACAAACTTCCACATTTCAGAAAAACATGGCTTCTTGTAGTGTGACTGTCAGTAGGATTCATGAGAAGCTCTTTGCCTCATTAGTGGTCTTTTCCTCATATTATGTTTCAAACTGACAGAGATGGTTTCATGAACTGTGGATCTTTACATGTATTTATTATGTGGAAATGAATTCAAATAACAGTTGTACATACAGCTGTTCATGTTGATAGCCTTTGTGGGTTAACTGGTCTCTCTTGATGCCAGTTCCTTATCTCAGAAACAAATAAGCTCTAAAGGATACTTGTAGGAGATTCAAGGTGACAGGCAATGTAGTAAAGACGTTTTTAACTGGCTGAAAAGCAGACGTGTTTCTCATTCCCGTGAGTTTCTAGATAGAAGTTGCATCTCCCAACTGAAAATCTAAATTTGGTATATAGTACATCTTATTAACTTTTTATATTATGTTCCACAAAGTTCATGTGAAAAAGTAAGTTTTTAAGCAATATTAAGATCACTCATGTAAGTAATGTGGATATTTTGCTATTAATGTTAATGACATTTGAAATATAAATACTAATGAACTCTATTTCAAACCTAAATCCATTTTATTTGATAGAAATGCTTTTATTTTCATATAATACATCTTTAAAATTATATTTTTCACTGCATCTTACATAATTTACTAGAACTGGTCAGAAAATATTGATTCTTCAGCATATGAACAAAAGCTACATCTTAGAAAAATTAAAACTTGAGTATCTATAGTAATAAAGAATTACTATATCTGCTGCACTCGACAGTGTGTAAATTCCCTGTTATTTTGTTATTTCATTCTTTGCACTAGATACTCAATGCTATCAAGAAATATTCCACTAAAAATTTTAAAAATCTGTAAAGAACTTCTGTTTTGTCAAATCAGGCTGTTCACCCTCCCATATTTCTTGAAAGAAAAATAAAGATTCCAGAGAAAGCTTACTGTTTAGTGCTCCTTCATTTTGACTCAAATGTTAATTTATATCTGTGCTCCTGCACAGATTTTTTAATTAACTTTTCACAAAGAAAAGACTATTCAAAAATGTTTAACATCATAAGCAATATCATTTTCATAAAGACAATATACAGGAAGGAAAGTAAAGTGTACAGGAACATATTTCTAAAATGAGCCAAGCACAGAATATTTACCTCTTTAATTATACAGCTTATATGAAGGTCCAACATGCTAAAACCAAGACAATGCTTGTTAATTAATCAATTAAGTTTAAGGTTAATCAGTGAGGCAGAAGAAATGATAAAGTGTAATGTATGTGACAAACTGTTATCAGAGTAATTAATAGATAATGTTACATAATCTTTTCCATAACACATTTACAATAAAATTCAGTTATATTATGTTTACATATTTTTTTTATTTGCCATCTATTTTTGGTCCACTTTTAATTAAAGATATAAGATTAATGGATAAGATTACCTCATCTTAAGTTTTAATTTATGTTCTACTGCTTTCCTGTGGCACATGGACCAGAGAGCAGGAAAATACACTCAACAGTGACTGATTGTATATAAAGAAAAAGTCTAAAAAGAACCATGTAATTAGCTATTTTTTGAAAGATAGTATGTCTAAAGTGTTTGTTATCATCAGATGATGAGTATAGCAGTTGAGAACTAGTAGTTGAGAAATAATTAGTATGAATTTTTACAAATTCATACATTATCAAAACCCACATGTGATTTTGATTTCCACCAGATGACTACACTTTCTCTGGTTTCTCACTTTGTCACTTTAGATACAGAGAGGACCTGAAACACTGAAAATATTCCTGCTATAAGTTATACTTCTGTCCAGTTAGATTTCTAACTTTAGTGAGCAGCAGGTTAGGAAATGGGACTTTGAAATGTGACCTCTATATCTGATTCCTCACACAATCCTCCCTTGAAAATCTAACTTATAGGAAAAGGAGTCAGATATCAGTAATTTAACTGACATACTTCTGAATAACACCCACCAGTTTTTCTCTTACTTGGCATATGCATCATTAGTATACATATGCATGCCTATTATGCATACAGAAATTCTTTAGATATTGATTTTTCATCATGATATAAAAAAAAAAAAAGAAAATATTATAGACAGCTTTTTTTTCCTGCCTGTTGAGGGGTGGGTTGTTTTAAAACTTACTGCTTTATTTAAATAGGGATGTTTGGCCAAAATAATGCTTACTGGTTTTTTGTCAAATTTCTAATTAAATTATATTTGGTTTCCTTTATTCTCAGGCTCAGAGCTATCACTAGAAAACATATATTTTTTAGGTTATGAGTTTGTTGGGGGTTTTTTTAAATGTCATTGATTTCAACAATGGTAGGGTTGAGACCCCAGGTACTGCCTTAAAATAAAGAATTCTTAAAATATTTTTTTAACTGTTAGTTGCTGTTTTTAAAATATCCAATTTTATCATTACTTTTTTTTTGTGTGTAATACTACTTTTAAAGTGAAAGTAGGAATAATCTAGGATCAACTCAAGTATCAAACTTCTGAACTATGTCAACTATACTCCAGAAAATAATCTTTCTGTAACTGAAACCTTGAACAGAGCAAATATCAAGAATGTTGCAGCCACAAGTCTGGTACACTTCATAAAGCATTAGTGTATTATTAAATTGAATTACTTAGATTTCTGATAAATATTTTTTGGCCTTTTTAGGGTCGGTAAATAATGGACATAGATAAGCCAGACCATAACAGAAGGTAAAGATTAGTTTGACTTATCAAAATTTCAGAGGGAAAATAGGAAATGCTTGTGGTTTTGGCAAATTTCGGTATTATTCAGTACTTAATAACAGTAAGATATTTATTAGAAGACAAGGTTCCATTGCTTTTAAATATTCAGGAACAAATTAAATTTCTTAGTGTATATACCTTTTTGTTACAGTCAGTATCACAATTTAAATAGCTCCTCAGATAGTCCTTGGAGAACGAAGTGTATTTCCACCAAGGAAATACAAGTTTTTCCCTTTTGACTGTTTAGAGAACATAGAATAGCTTTTCTGCTGGTTGAGACATAACAGGTGCCAAGTATTTGATAAAGAAATCCAGATATCAATAACTTACTATATTAGTCATAAGTTAATATTCTCTTTCCAGGAAACAAACTGGCTTTTATTTCTTTGTGAGAAAGTGAGATGGTTGTTTACTCAGGAAAATTAAGGTAAAAGGTAGTATCATTAGTAGAATAAACATACATTTTTATTTTAAAATTACTAATAAGTATCTTGCTTAGATGTTCTTAAATATCTCTGCAATAGTTTATTGTAGAAAAACAAAAAGATTACTGTGGGAAAGAAAAAATGAGGTACCTATCAAATCTTTATCTCATCTGATAAGTACTTGTCAGAGTCATGAATTACTGAGAAGATGATGTAGTAGGAAAAAAAGATAGATCCATCTGACAGAGAGTAGCAAAGCACAGAAATCAAAGCCTTCTAAAAACTGTTTCAAGAAATCTCCATTCTAAAAAAATCATTAACATAGTGAAAAAAACCATAATGTCAATTAGTAGAATAAATGTTTTCTTCATTTTGTCCCCAAACATAGTGAAAAAATGCTAGATTGAGCCGTGGGGAACAAAATTTATTATGAGCATGAAAAATGTTACTGTTCTAATGCAGTTTTTAAATGACAGCATAATATGTTATGGATCATTTGATTTTTTTGTATGAAAATGCTATTCAGCACCCAAAAAGGCATATGCTGCTAACGGCATGTATTGCAGTCCCTTCCTTATGACAGCTGGCAACTAGCAAATGCCAGTCAAAACACAAAATGTCAAGCAGAATTTTTTTCCAATAAATGTATTAGTTTAGATAATAGCACATAAATAAACTTTACAAAAATGTTTTTATTATTCTTGGATGCAGCATGCAAATGATCGACTGCATTAACCCTTTAATAGTACACAGAAGTATGTAATAAAAAAGCTGGAAAATATATACATTCACTTATATTAATTCCTATTCTTTGCATTATTATTATTTTAAAATAAATACACCTCGAACTTTCCCAGCCAAAGTATTTAAGGTGACAAGAGAACATTGCCTTTCTTTACATGATTAAAAGAAGTCTTATTTACAAAAAGATTATGACTTATATAAATTATTGATACCAATATCAGCTGCTTTCTTTAAATGCAGTGAATTATGAGATATTTAGTTTAACAATAGTTTGTACAGAAGTCATCATTTTTCTCTACCAGCAATGACAAACTACTCATTCTGATTTGTTTCTTACAAGGTAACTTGTCATGGTAAAATCCATTGTTTAGGAAATTATATTTTCCTCCCCTATAGTTTTCTACATTATCTTTCACTTGTGAGCGACATTTCAATATACTCTATTTTATTCTGCTGCATTACATAGTTCCCTTGTCATTTGGGGTTTGCTTGTTTATTTTAAAGTCAGAATTCTTAATACCTATCATTTATTAGGGGTAGAAGGAAACAGGACTATCTTTGTTGAGTGTTCCCCTTTTTAGGGAGACTTCACATCAAATCACTTAAGTGAAATTTCAGGAGATTTTCAAAACAGATGGAGAGAAAGGCTGACTACTAAAGAGCAAATGATGTAGAATGACATTGACTTAATTTAAATACTGTTTGTGTACATATACTTTTCACTTTCAGCTTTCTAACTTGTACTGGTTCAAATTTTCAGAACTAACCCCTGTTCAGAACTGAGTGTTTCAGTGATCTTTTTTATCTAGTGTGAATTGAAACTGATTTTAGCACTTTTTGAGAGTCTGTGAGAAATTTTTGTGTCAGTCAAAGATATCTACACTAAACTATGCAAAAACCACAATAATAGACTTAAATGAATGGTTGGGCTTCAAACTTCATTAGCAGAAATCTTTTTGAAAATGAATACAAAAATTAATAATTACATTAATTTCACAGGATAAGAAGTCATATTAATGTGAGGGGAGTTAAGTTTATAAATTCAAAAGACTAGAAAATTATACATGAATACACGATCATCATCACATAGAGAAGGTAGCCTTGAGTACAATGAGCCACTCTCATATGTAATTGCAGTGGATTAATCCTGATAGGCAGCTAAGCCCCACAGAGCCTCTCACTGATTCCTTCACAGTGTAATGGGGAATTTGAAGTGCAAAAGGGAGAAATACTTTTGGGTTGAGGTAAAGGCAAGTTCATAAGTAAAGTAAAGCTGTTTCTACAAACAAAGCAAAATAAGAAACTCATTTACTACTTCCCATCATCAGGTCATGAATCCACAACACAGGACCACACAATAAGATTAACTCCATCCAACTCCAGTGAAAGGACAAGAAACAAAAGGCACAAACTAAAACACAGGAAACACAAGGGAAACTGTTGCAGAGATTCTGGATTCTCCATTCGTTGACATATTCAAAACACAACTGGGCAACACCCTGGGCAACCTGTTCTAAGTGACCCTTAAGTGAGAGAAATTGGACTAGGTGATCTTGAGAGGACCTTTCCTACCTCAATTGATTCTATCATTCCATTGATCAATACCTAGTGCAAGAGAAGAATGAATAAAAGGCAGTTAAACTATTTTTCACAGAACATTTTCAAAATATTATTTTTAAAGCTAAAAATGATAATTTGAATTTGAGATTTATTAATAATATTTAAAAGTATGGAGTATTTTAGAAGTGTGTTTGCTATATGATATGCCAGTAATAACTACAACTAGCTTAATGACAGGTTTTAATTCAATGCGGCATTTATTTTTAAAGTCAAACTGCTTTTCACCTTGTGAAAGGTGAAAGTTTTTCTCCAGAGAAGTGCAACAAAGCTGGTAAAGGGTCTGGAGGACAAGTTTTATGAGAAACAGATGAGGGAGCTGATGTTGTTTAGCCTGGAGAAAAGGAGGTTCAGGGAGACCTTATTGCTCTCTACAAGTACCTGAAAGGAGGTTGCAGTGAGGTGAGTGTTAGTCTCTTCTCTCAGGTAGCATGTGACAGAATGAGACAAAATGGCATTGTGTTATGCCAAGGGAGGTTTAGGTTAGATATTAGGCAAAATTTCTTCACAGAAAGGTTATAAAGCATTGGAACAGACTGCTCAGGAAAGTGGTTGTCAACTGAAAGTGTTCAAAAACTATGTAGATGTGGCACTTGAGGACATACCACAGCCTGGTTTGGTGTTGAACACAGTGGTGGTCCTTGGTTGACTGTTGGACTTGGTGATTTTAAAGATCTTTTCCAACCTTTACAATTCTATGATTCTGTGATTCTATCATTTAGTCTACAAATCCGCTAATCACTACTGTCTGAGGTAGGAATAAATGTGAAAGTATATTTAAGTGTATAAATCTATAAAATATATGTGGTAGTCGTTCTATTTATTTTTTCTAAATATTATGAATTATTCTTTCAGAGTTTTAACTGACTGCAGTTCCTTCTTTATTAGTTAAATATCAGTCAATCCTTAGAAAGTATAAATTATGAAAAATCCCAAACAACCCCAAATCCAACAAAACCAGCTGATTCGTTCCTAATGTAATTGTGTCCTGGTTTCAGCTGGGATAGTTATTTTTTTCTCAGTAGCTGGTACAGGCCTGTGTTTTGGATTCAATATGAGAATAACATTGACAGCACACTGATGTTCCGGTTGCTGCTAAGTCAAGGATTTTTTTTGCTGTCTTAAGCTCTGCCAGTGAGGAGGTACATGAAAAAAAAGCTGGGAGGGAGCATAGCCAGGAAAGCTGACCTGAATTGTCCAAACAGATATTCCACACCATAGAACATCATGCCCAGTAAATAAACTGGGAGAGTTACCTGGAAGGGGGAACAACTAGAATGCAGGAACAAGGTCTGGCACTGGTCAGTGGGTGGTGAGCCACTCTCCCTCTGAAAATGTAGCTGAAAAATTGTAAATGTTTCTTTTATACTGAACATGACCATTAGACTACATTCTTCAGTAGTGAGTAGGGAACTTACCTTCTAGGCCCCTGCAAACTAAGGATAGCAAGGGGATTTGACTTGTAGCACAATGATATCATTGTAAAGGTATCAGAACTGTATTACAGCTAAGTAAGCATCATAGAAGAGATTATATTTGATTTGAACTGATGAGTCAATTTTGGAACATTAAGGGATTAAGTATTGAAAATGAGCACATGACATGAAACAGAAAACTGTGGAAGAGATCACAGAAATTGACCTGTGATGAAGCACTTAAAATTTCCCAAGCAGAGGTCATCAGGTCCAGACAGAATATGATGGAAAAGAAAAAATAATCTGACACAGAGAACAGGACTGAGAATACATATCTGAGGGATAAAGGCAAGTGAACTAAAATTCACTCAAATCAAATACAAGAAGCCTCACACATTATGTAAGCAAGTAGATTAAGAAAAAACCTGTGATAATGTAATTAATAAAATAATATTGATTGTAAGAAGCTCCAAAGAGAAACAGAATGAGATGGTGTTTGCTTTAGTCATGCTATAAATTAAAGTCTCATATTGCTGAGTTAAATTTTGTTGATGCTTAGATGGCTTCCACATCATACATACCTTTAATCTCACATGCTTTCAGCACACCGTACAATGAGATACTCTTCAGTCATCTTCCTCTGTCTTGAATGGATTAGTGTTCAAGGTATGCTATTTAAAATGTCTTGTTATTATGGTATTTCAATCTTGCTTACCTGAACGTAAGATATCAAAAGCTTTGACACTAAACCAAACATCATCAAAAGTATTCTCAATGTGTTTTTATGGGCAGACTGCTGTGGGGTTTTTTCTACACCCTATTTCAACATATAAGAATTACTTGGGCATTTATCTATCACTTATGTTAACTATGTACCATCACAGCTGGGCATTCATTATTAGCACCTTGATAGACATGCAGTCAACAGATCTTAAGAACTGGCCAGCTCACCATTTCATCTCACACAGAGAGCACAGCAGAATGCATATAAAGTTTATATAGGAGAATTATTTGTTGGAGAAATAGACAACATTGTAACATGAGATGAATCTAGTACCTTCATAAAAACAAATGGAGCAAAAGAAATAAGCTTGGACTCCTGTGCACAGAAAAATGTATTGTCAGAAATACCCAAACCCCACAGATTAGGGAAGGTAAATGAGCAAATCTTGGGGATTATAGTGATGTGCTTTTCTTCTTGCTAAAAGAACATATAAAATTGATGGGCTGAGAATGTGTTTTATCTAGCTGCTTGAGGAAAGAATCTGAGAGTGTTACCATGCAAAATTGCACAATGGACAAAAGGGCAGGTTTAAGAAAATGGAATTGAAAGGTCCAGTCCTAAGACTGTAGAGGCAACACAAAGGTAACTTTATTCTGATGGTTTCAAGCAGCAAATTCTTTCTAAGACATGACCAATATTTGGACATTCAGAAAAACTAGATTTGTATACTTTTATGTAAATATTTAAAAACAAACAAACAAATCCCCCCACCCCCCAAAAAACCCCCCCAAAACAAAAACAAAGGCCCAAAAGTGTACTTATCTTATGAAACTGATCACAAACATCTACCATTCAAGGGATATGTGGAAGACATAATTCTTTTCCTGAAAATGTGGTTTTATAGCCTGTTTTGAAATGAAAATGTGGAAAATGCTTACTTTTAGAGCTCCTGTATATAACAGAAGTTATGGATATAAAGACATGAACTGAATATATCTCTGGCCAGCTCCTTACTCTAGAATAATTAGTGAAGAACTTGTTTTGTATAATTTAAATAAGCAGTGGCATTTGCATTAAACTACAGAAAACATAATCAGTGCTACTACTTAGTATATATAAAGTATGCCATACCTTCAAAATTATAGAATCATAGAATGGTTTGGGTTGAAACGGACCTTAAAGATCATCTAGTTGCAACCCCACTGCCATGGACAGGGACACCTTCAACTAGACCAGGTTTCTTAGAATCCCGTCCAACCTGGTCTTGAAGACCTCCAGGGATACAGCATCCACAAATTCTCTAGGCAACTTGTTTCGGTGCATCACCACCTTCACAGTAAAGATTTTTTTCCTAATATCACATCTAAATCTCCCGTGTTTCAGTTTGAATCCACTCTTCCTTTTCCTCTCACTACAGGCTCTTGTAAAAAGTCCCTCTCATTCCCTGTAGTCTCCCTTCAGGTACTGAAGAGCTGTAATTAGGTCATCCTGAAGCCATCTCTTTACAAGGCTGAACAAATCCAGGTCTCTAAGCCTTACCTCTTAGGAGTGGTGCTCCATCCCTCTAATCATATTGGTGGCCCTCCTCTGGAATTGCTCCAACAGGTCCATGCTTTTTTTGTGCTGAGGGTCCCAGAGATGGATGCAATATTCCAGGTAGGGTCTCACCAGAGTGGAGTAGAGAGTTACAATCACCTCCCTTGACGTGCTGGCCACACTTCTTTTGTTGTAGCCCAGGATATGATTAGCTCTTTGGACTGCAAGCATGCATTGCTGAGTCATGTTTAGCCTCTCAATCACCATCACCCCCAAGTTCTCAGCAGGGTTGCTCTTGATCTGATCATTCTTAACCTGTACTGATACCTGGGGTTGCTCTGACCCAGGTGTGGCACATTGCTGTGAAGGTCAGTGGGCATATTTTTCACTAGTCATCATCCTTTAATTGTAGATACTGTCAGGTACAGGCAAGGACTGGCTGCTTCTCAAGAAATGTCAAGCCATCATCCAAGAGTCACAGCACGTCAGGCTGAGGAAGAAGTCTCACCTGCAAGAAGACAGGATGCTAAGCCAGCAAGTCAGGATCAAGCCCAGAAAAAAGTAATTAAGGTCAGCTATGGTCCAGTGGCCATCCAGAAAGTTGCTAGTTACAAGCAGTTCAAGATCATTGAGAAAGTCATATCAACAGATCAAGGCCAGTCATATATGAGACCACATCCAGATAGAGCTGCAGTGAAGCTGCAGTGCCAATGATAACTGCCAAAGCCAGCTGAAACATGTCAGTGGGTCATATGAAAGGTTTGGACTTCCCAAATTGTCATTCTTTCAAATGTTCTTAAATATTTTCACTGATAACAAACAAAGAATCTGTAAAAGTTGAACACACTGATGATGGAAATTAAATGTTTCATCAAAACAGAAAAGGGTGATTAATGTACTACTTTAAGAATGAACTAGCAGAAGTGGCAATAAGTTTGACATTGGCAAGTTAAAGAAACAAAATCTATGAACATTTTTGGAAAGTAATTAGGGGCAAGAAGTGGGGATGAGAGAATTATTTCTTTTGAAGAATTATGTACAAAAGCAAATGAGTGAAATAAGCTACAGTGAAATTTACCCTAAAAAAATAGGTTGTGTTTCTAATTATAAGAGGAAGAAGGTCCAACAAAAATAACAGGTGGAGCAAGACTAATTATTTTTAAAATAGATTATGAACAGTAACATTTTATAATCTGCAAGAGCAATGCGATTACAGACTCATTTCCATTCCTACATCACTATTATTTATTTGTAAATAAGTAATACATAGGCTACAGATGTATATATATTAAAACATTTGCCTGTAGCTCATACTAAATATCTCCTAGATGACAATTTGTCATTTAACAGCTGATCATATTTTAATTATTTTGTATCTTTCTACACACGTTTCAATCAAAGTCTGATTTTTTTCATAGCTTACAAACTTAATATTTGGGGTTTTTTGTATGGAAGTTTGAAATTTTCTATTGACTTTAGTGAGGTTTGGATCTTATGATAATATTGATTTGTGCAATTTATAATTGGAGGACTTATGCAATGAATTACTTACTGTGAATACAAATCTCAAGTTTTACATGCAGATATGGAATTCTAAATGTGCCATTCATAGTACAGAATAATAAGTTTTATGAATTATACAAAGAAAAAAATCTTGCCTTTCATTTCATAAGTCTGAAGAAGAGAAGTACTTTGTGTGATTCTATCTAGTCATTCTTTATATATTTCCAGAGTCCTATAATGTTTCTGGGTTTGTTTGTTTGTTTTAATGCTAAAGACAAACTTGATCTTGCCTTCCTCAGAGAAATGAAATCACAGCATTAAATCAATTTTGGCCCTTATCCAGGGCAGATTATTGAAATCTACAGCTATTAATTCATAAGCCAGAGTGACTCCAAAACCCATTTTTCTATTTTAATTGAAAGTAATTGTGTAAAAGGTGTACCTGTTTTCAGAAACAAAAAGCCCTTTGGAACAGAGGAAAAACTCACTCAGTATATCTGAATCCTATTCAGTTGTCTGTGATCACATAGCATGTCCTCTTTTTTCTTCACTAAATGGTCATTCTGTAAGACATGGAAGAAAAGGAAAAAAGGTTTAATGATCTTTGTCACTTCTCTGGTGAATCGATATTGGTTTGTCTCCTGTATTATTTATCCACCCCTTAATTGGTTTCAACTCCCTATATAGCAAGGTCCTGTGATAAACTGAAAAATGTCTGGAACATATCTTTCCTCTCCACCACTCCCTTCCTGCTTATTAATAGTTTTGATGACTTATGGGTCGAATATGTGTCAGAATGCAGTCAATGTTTGAGTTCCTACACTAGTAAAAATTTGCGTTTTTTTCCATTGTAGATTGATACTGTATCTCTGCATGCATTTAGAAACACTAGAATAAGGTAACTACTTATATGAATGAAGTGATGCAGTATAATGCTTCTGCAATCTAACAGCTGGAAGCCTCAGAGCCACTGTTACTAGAGAGACATCTTATTTACTATTATTATTTTTCATCTGAAAAGGGGTTAGATCTTTCTGCATTTCCTTGACATTCCCCCAAAGTTTTCTAAATAAAATTATATAAATATTTAATTGCATTGCCTGACTTTTAGGCATTCTGATATCCAAAATAAGGGAACAAAAAAAGACAAAAGATTTGTATTATTTTACATCATGCTGAAACATAGATTACTCTATAAGTAGAATTATCCTGTTGAATTACATCATGTCATGTTGCTTTCACTTGATTTAGCCCATCTTGAGCTTCTCTAATGTTGGCATTTTTTGCTAGAATGCATGGCAGTTCTTAAAATTCTGTGCCAAAATTCTAGCTGAATATGCAAATGAATTGTATGTCTGCCATAACATTTTGCTCTAGGATACCTTTGAATCAAACAAGCCAAAAATATCTTGTTCATTTTGGCTAGGAACAAATGGAACCAAAAGGAAGAATTTAAATGTGCATTACCACTGACTACAGAAAGAAAATACGAGATATGCAGCTCAACATGCATTTGGGTATAAATCTGGGGAATTTATCTCTAAGACACTGTGAAAGGTCTGCTTTAGTTTGCAGTGCAGCATTTGTTTTGATATAAGGCATGTAATACCATGATGCATGACATTCTTACTGTAATTATGTTAAATTTTGTTAGAATTTGCAGTCAGTTTTTGGTAAGTTATGATATCTCCTTCTAATACTTTTTCTCAAGGGTTATGGTGGTATGACAGAGTAATATTTGCTAATTCTTTACAAAATAAGCCATAAGAAATACTGAATTTGTGTCTCTTGTGTATTATATTCCCAAATAAAAAACTAAAACAAAATGCAGTCATTTAATATTATTATTAAGGATACTGCCAACACACAGGCTCTAATACCCAAATAGTATTTCTACATTTTTATTTTCCATATATATTCTCTTAAGTGTACCAGCACTCACTTTTTGAACTGGACAGTTAGCTCCTCCTCCATTTGTTCAGAACTGCCTAGAAGCTGACATAAAAAAGGTACAGCAGTGAGAGAGAAACTGGTGAGACACTGTAAGAGTAAGTGTTGCACCGGACTGGGGAGAAGGAGGGAAAATAATTATTTTTGAAAAATAGACTATTTTTGAAAGATAAGAAAATAAAGAATCTGTTTAACAAAAGAATGAAGCTATATCCTCTAAGGACAAAGTGCTATAATGTGTCAGATACCGTACAATAAAGCAAAAAAAAAAAGTAAATAACTTAGATATTTTTCATAGGCTTTTTCTGCATCAAGTACTACTCAGTCTTTCAGCTCAAACCAGACAAGCAATCTATGTGACAAACAGCACCAGAGGCAACTGTAAATTTTCCAAGCTCTTGATGATGGAGAAACAGAAAACTCCAGTACTTCTTGTTCAGGAAAAGAAACCAACCAACCAAACAAGCAAGCCCATAACATTTTTCTTGAATATTTTATATCATTATTTATCTTAATGAAGGACAGCCAGGTGAAGAAGATTGTGTAGTGACATATATCCTCTGAGGATCCCTGGATGGCAAAGAATATATGGAGTTTGTAGTATAATTAACCTGTATTATTCATTGTACACAGGAAGAAAATCATATTTGTACAGAAGAGCTTAAAAAGTTAAAACAGCTGGAAAAAAGGATGTTGGAATGACAAGATGGACTCTCAGCTTGTCAGTGTAGCACAGGACATTCAGAGCATTTAGACAGATCTAAGAAGGCCTTTGAATGCAGATTTTAGTTCTCTCTGCCCACACTCCAGCTTGACCTGAGCTCCCAGCAGAACAGAGTAACTGCTGTGTTATCAAAATACACAGGGCAAGCTAATGTACTTGTCTCTCCTCAGGGATTACTAAATCATGTATGATAACATGCTGAGGAGACCTGCAATAGTTCTCCATCCAGCAAGAGCAAGGCAGAGCAAACTTTTATTGGCCTTTTAGGAAACTATGTGAATATGCTGATAACAGATTTAAAATTAAAAAAAAAAAAAAAAAAAATTGATAAATCCCAACAATTTCTGAAGGTATCTAAGCACTGTTCAAAATTTCCAGGTTAAATGATCTATACAGGTTCTTTTTTACTATAGTGACCTACTGTTATGTTTTGGTAATTGTAGAACACTGCTTTCATAAAAAGGACAAGTCTGATATCAAATATGTCAGTTCATAAGCTTAAAAGGAGCTGGACATATTAATAAATATTTAGTTGTTTTAGTACCATATCGTACTCATCACTATTATTATTAATATTAGCATTAGTACTACATTCTTTATCTTCTTAATATTTTAGAATAGAGTAAAAATTCTGTTTATGTTTTTCGGATATCTATCAAGTATTTTTAAGGTTAAGAATACTGGATTATAGGTGTCAGTGTTAGTTATGTGGACTGCTCTTACTTCTTCCTTGATATTGTTGGCAAAGTATAACAGAAAGGTGACTTTTTGTTATGTTATTATTAAACAGGATCTGAATATTTACATACTTGTACTATTTGATTAAATAGCAAAAATAAAAACTGGGAGTAAAGGATTGAAATGGAAAGGAAATTAATATAATCAGTAACAGACAACAAAGGGGAAAACGTTGCAAAGCTGATTTTGTTATTTCAAACAAGATTATATCTTGTCATCATTTAAACAAAAATTACCAGATGGAAACAAAGAGAAAATCAAAAGTTCAGGAAGTAATTGTAAAAAATTCTCTACTGAAAGGAAAGTGTCCAGTCAAGGAATTTGCTGTAATCATCCTGGCCCCTTCTCTGTTTTCAGGCAAGAGCTGAACTACCATTGTAATGACTAACTGCATTATATACAAGACAATAAGGAAGGATAGAATTTTTTTTTTATTAAATCTTTGTATACACATGCATGTACATGACATGCACAAATGAGCTGGACCACTCCCATCCTACCTTCATTCAAGAAGCTAATGATCTCATTCTTATGCAAAAACCTATAAAACCCCCTCCATGGACTAATGAACAGAGATGCTGTGAGATGGTTGTGGTTGGCACATGTCCCCTAAGTAGCTTTATGTGCTCAATCTCCAGTGGCCTAAGGAATGTTCCTTGCATGCAGAGATCACCTCCTGCACAGAAAACTGTATTAATATGCAGAAACTCTACCAAGGGCATGGCTCTTCTCCTTTATTAATTTAAACATTTTAATATTCTCTATATGAAAAACATAATTAGAATTAATGGACTTTAGCGCTAATGCAGTGCCTGAAGCTAGCTGGAGCATCTATCTTCTGCATATGATAAACATGAATTTTGAATCCCTTACCACCAGCAAGGCTGGAAGCTCAGCTCAGTCTGCTGATGTAGTTTGTGTCCGGATAAAGATCATATCAACTGACAGACAGAGGGAATTATCATCCTTTTGATGAGATAAGCAATTGTTCCTCCAGGGAGGAAGTAAACCATGACTGAGTTGCACTGATTGTTAAACAAGATCTCATTATTAATCTATAAAGACAGTGTAGCTGGGCTACAGTAGCATATATCAGACAGAAAATAAATGTCAGATTTTAGTCTGTTGTGTCCAAACTGTTGATAGTTTCCTTGCAAAAATCACATTCCTCATGTGAAAGAATAGGAAATAGAATCTACATACTGGCTGGTATTTCATATTCGCTTAAGAAACAAAAAGGAAAATAATGTCAAGGAAAATAGCAGAATATTTTATTTGAAAGTAAGTATGGAATAATATGGTAAACAGACAAAGTAATTCAGGATGTGCTGGATGCAAATTTTGAGAAATTATACTGACTATTATTAAAATGTCAGAACAATTCATGCACTGATTTTATTGTTTACTCAAAACTGAAAAGAACAGTAAAATTTAAGAAATTATCTTTTGCCAGTGTCACATATGATACTGTCAAGTTGGAAGGGATCCACAAGGATCATCAAAGTCCAGCTCCTGGCTCTGCACAGGACCATCCCCAAGAGTCACACCATATGCCTGAGAGTATCATCCAAACACTTCTTGAACTCTCTCAGGCTTGGTGCTGTGACCACTTCCCTGGGGAGCCTGTTCCAGTGCCCTGCCACCCTCTGGGTGAAGAACCTTTTTGTAATATTCAACCTAAACCTCCCCTGACACAATTTCAGACCATTCCCTTGGATCCTGTCACTGGTCAGCACAGAGAAGAGATCAGTGATTGTCCCTCCTCTTGCCCTCATGAGGAAGTTGTAACTGCAATGAGGTTTCCCCTCAGTCTCCTCTTCCCCTTGCTGAACAGACCAAGCGATCTCAGCCACTCCTCAAGCAGCTTACCCGCAAGGCCCTTCACCATCTTCTTTGCCATCCTTTGGATGTTCTCTAACTGCTTATGATGCCGAGAATTCGTGCCCCAAAAGGCATAGAAAACTGCACAAAGACAAATTTGTGTCTTTATACAGCGAGGTATTTATTAAGCAACGTTGGGGAACCCCCAGCTCGCTCTGGACAAAGAATTCCAAAGTAGTCAGTGTAAAATCAGGGTATTTATACAATTTCTGTGAGGGATTACAACATTTCTACAGAAATATTCATGTTGTTGCAACACACAATTATAATATTCATAGTGGGCGGAGTTCAGGCAGAGTCAGAGGTGTGGTCGTATTCCTTCTCCTCATCATCATGAACTTTTGACCTTTGCTGGTTCCTGCTGATCCCTGAGGGGATGTTGCAAGAGTTCTGTCCTAAAATCCTTTTATCTCCGTTATCTCCTGTGAGCATTCCTTTGTAGCCCACTATCATCTCCAGACAATCTCCAAGTCCTGGCTTCTAGTTAAACATTCTCTAGGAAATTTGTGTTACAATGTCTGGGGATCTTAGGTTTTTGCTCTGCTTCATTTAATGTCCTGAGAATGAATGAAAGAGTCCTGAATCTCTCATGGTTACTTGTTTTTCCAAATGGGTTCTTTTCTGGGATTGGTGGAAAAAAACACCAAAGTAAAGGTCTGATTTCAAGAGCTATTTACAAATACATTAATCTGCTGTAGGTCTTTCTTTACTGATGGTGTGTTTTAACCCCACTCAAGCTTAGCCCAATGCAGCTGCTCAGTCATTCCTTCTCGGTGGGATGGGGAAGACTATTTAAAGGGCAAATGTCTGAAAACTCATGGGTTGTGATAAAGACAATTTAGTATGTAAAACAAAAGCTGTATGCATAAGCAAAACAAAATAAGATTTCATTCATTGCTTCCCATCAGTAGGCAAGTGGCAGAAAAGCAGGCCTCCGTCATACATAACAGTTGCTTGTGAAGACAGGTGCCATCATTCCAAAGGTTTTTGTTCAGGATTCCTCCTTCCCCTTCCTCTTCTTTTTGCCCAGCTTTTATTGCAATCATGACTTTGTATAATATGGAATATCTCTTTGGTCTGTTTGGGTCTGCTGATTGTGTCACCTCCTAACATCTTGTACACTCCAAGCCCATCCACTGGCTGGGCAATATGAGAAAGAGAGATGGGCTTGATATTGTGCACACACTGTTCAGGAGGAGCCAAAACACTGGTGTATTAACAACACTGTTTAGGTCACAAATCCAAATGACAACATCAGACCAGCTGCTGTTAATACGATTAACTCTTTTGCAGCCAAAACTGAGAATCATCATTTTTGTTATGACCTGCCATAAGAGACCTGACCTCTTTTTCTTATGTTGTTTTTGTACAGGTTTAAGTGAATTGCTGGTGTTTGTTATAATTTTCGCTGTCTGACACTGTGTTTGGAGGACAAATGTACAAAATACATCATGCATATGAATGCTTTTATCTCCTTATTGTAGTACATGCTAGACAATGGATGAATTACATTCATTCCCTGTACATGTCTACAAGAACATAATATTTCTTTCTGTAATTAAGGCTTTGGCATCCAGTGACGGATCTTCCTATATGCCTTTGTCCTCAAATCTTTAATGAGTACACTCATGAATTTATTTTATGTCAATATTAAACACTTAAGCTGATATTTCCATAACTAAATCCCAGCTAGAAACATGCTCAATATAACAGTGATTTTAAATAATAGCACTATTTTCCTCTAAAATTACTGGAGTAGTTAAATATTAATTGTTCCAAATTATAGAAAACACATTTTACTCATACCTTTTAAATAACCATCAACAGGCCCAGACAAATATGTAGAGCAGCATAAGGAAATAATACTGCTGAGTATTTGCTTATGTGTACCTGATAAACCTGATACACCACACAGAAAATGAGGTAAGTGAAAAGGATTTATCAATAAGATAGAAATTGCATGCTGGTCAGAGATCATGGTAGGAACTTGGTGTTTGTCTGAAACGTTTTTAACATTTTTAAATAAAGTATAATAATGGTCCTTGTTAAAAACCCAAGAAATTCAAACTTGATTAAGAAGCCAGGATCTCTGCTAGAAAAGCTGTTTACTGTTGCTTCTCAAGAAAGAAACCTGCAGATCTGCTGTAGTAAACTGTTGGCACTGTCAATTCTAGAATTACAACTCTCTCGCATACGCATCCCTATTTGATATATAATAACCATGTGAATTAAAAATATAACAGAATGACCATTATATACCTGTGTTGTGAATGAGTGGTTTGGCTGCTTAAAGAAGCACTGTCAAAGATCAAAAGCAGGGTTTAATAGGAATTTGTGAAAATATGGCTTTACAGAGTTCAGTGGTGAGGTTCACTCTATTACTTATTACACAGGTTAAAAGATACAAATGAAAAATAAACTAGAATCAATTTGAAATTATATACACAAAAGCTGGGAATGCAAAAGAGGGTAAGAGTGAAAAGGATATGGGTGCAAAGATAAGGGTGAATAAGGGCTTAACAGCACTTAATCATTGAATACTTTAACATTTACAAAGCTATTCACTAGGGGTTGCTAGAATTATAACAATGACTTAACTATTGGTTTGAGGTAATAACATTCACTCCATAATCAATTCACACATACACACATTGGTAAAATCTCTATGTGTGCAAAGGTACCTATCAAGAATTCTCTTTGGGCTCTGGAAATACATCAGATTCCTTTACATTTCTCAGCAGGCTAGGGCAGCACATCAAAGAACGTGGAGATAGATATGTGGGCTGTTTCAGCCTGAACTTTGTCATCAGTAAGTATCTCAAGCTTGAGGGTTTGCAAGCTTGGAGAGGTGTACAACTCAGAGGCAGGTGCTGGCACAACCTGCTGCAGTCAGGGAGCTCAAAGGGCCTCACTTAGGATGGTTCTTTACAGGGTCACAAGATGATTGACTTTGGCCATGAGTAAGGTGCTTGAGATACCACCCCAACCTGTAAGTTTAAGAGAAAGGAAGAAATAAAAGAACTGATACAAAAGTAACAAGAAACATTGTCGTAGAGATATCGGAAGAGTGGTAGACCTCACACAAAGATCTGTAACATTATCAGGTTAAGAATCTAGCAATATTTGATATAGTACACATTAGTATTAATTCCTCAGTTATGCAGTCAGTCTGGGGGTGTGGTCCTACAGTTTTTTTGCTTCCTTTTCTGCTACAATAATTTTTGCTGGTGGTCCATCACTATTCTCAAATAGAAGATGTAAGAATTGGTGTTCTTGCTAATCAAAAAGCTTTGATGTACTTTTCTACTTCTCAGCTTCTGTAGGTTATATTTTCAATGACAATTCACTTTTCAGCATTGTTCAGGCTTGCACTCATTCTCACAGGATGAAATCTTTCCCAAAACATCTGTTCCCAGAAAGTGCAGTCTACAGTAAGCTTGGATGCTTGCCAGTTTTCCAGAAAGTTATCTGTTGTGCTGTCTAAAGTATTATATTTCCCACTTGCCTAAGTGAAAAAACCTCATTACTCACTATAATAATTTTGTGGATAATTAGTAACTCTCCCATTCCCTGTAATTCATTTTCCTCCTTGCATTGTTAATGTTGCCAGCTATAACATCTACTGCAATAGATTATAATCTTGAGGACAGATTTTGGAACTGATCTAAATCCTCAGTACCCTGATAATTAAGTGAACCCTTTTACAAGATTCTTAATATTTTTCAGGTGGAAATACAATTGTATTTATATTATCAGGTGGCAGATTCCTGGATCTCTCACTGTTCCAAGTTCAATTCTCTTCAATATCCACACTTAGCTTTAAATATTGGAAAGTGCTTTCCCAAAGCATGAATTCAGATCCAATTTTAGATCTGATGACAATTTTTCTTGCTCACATCCATGACCATTCAACACTGAGTTGCACTATTTTTGAAACTAGTCTGATTTGAGTTTATTCCATGGCCACAGCACTGTCTGTATATCAGTAAATGGGGTTTTTTTCCTATGCTACCTATCATAGTGAAGGAAAGGCTGACGGCTTCTTTCCCAAAAATAAGACGATAATCTATGCTTCCAGCAGGAACATTTGAATTTAGTCAAATGGCACTACCACCTATCTTGAGTAAATTCCTATTCAGAATATCAGAAATGCAGCAGAAATACAAGTTCTGTGACTTTGACATGGCTAGAAATGTCTTACTCTGAGATAATTCAAAATGTTGAATTTTTGCCTAGGAAAAAAGAATATTGATGGATACGGAAAAGGAACTGTGACAGTAGGTGGGTCTGTACTGTTTTGTCTGGAAAATGCTCTGTAAAAACCTCTTTTTATATATCTATTTTTTCATTGTTCTCTTTGACACTCAAAGACCACAATTTTGTACTTTGCATTATAGACCACTAAATTCCAAAAGCCTACCTAAATCACTTCCTTCTATAATTATTAATGCAGTTAATAGATCTTACCTTTCCAATATTAATAATTATTCCATAGAATTTAGTGTAAAGTTGTAAGAGTTTCATTCTTGGTCTAACTCTCTTTGCACATTCAGATATATTTCAGTGCAGTAACTGCTTTGGATTTCCTCTACTGCTCATCTTTATTTTGGCAAGTCATATCTGCCATGGAGACGGGAAAGATCTTCTGCAGTTTTATTCTTATCTCCTTTGATCCAGTAAGCCTGCATGATCCCCAGTGAATGTCTGTCAATCACCAAGTCTGAATCTAGTATCCCATCTTTTCCACTGAATGAAAGTCTATTACACTAACTGATGATTTGCATGGTACTCAGTACCATTTTTTGATTTTAATTAGACTTTGATAATAAATTGAGGAAGAAGGAAGCAGATTGACAGCTGCAAAATATCCATGCTGATGGCACTGTTCCAAGTATGAAATTGAAGATTTTTAAATTCATGAAAAAATAATAATTCTCCATCTTTTCTCATGAGCTCCCTAATTGCTTAATAATACTGCTGGTCTATTAACAGTAACTTGTGATCTAATATTCTGTTTAGGCGTTTCATACACGAGAAAGGGTCTCATACTTTTCACTAGTTGGAGCACTTCCAACTTACCACCCCACCTGAAGCAAATATACCTATATTCTTCTGAATAATCCTATGCTGCAAATGAAATTGTATCCTAGTGCCACACTGTCTGAAAAGCTTAATATTAACTAGGATATTCATAATGCTGAAATGCACAATGGATATGAACTCTAATATTTTTTGAT
>VXBX01006044.1:5884-24199 GCA_013400415.1 Scytalopus superciliaris | reverse complement strand
CTCCCTAATATTCAATGAGGAAATACAATCTCCTAGGAGGAAATATTGCCATTCTGATCTTGTCAAACATATTTCAGAAGGCAGAAAATCACTTTAATGTAATTGCTTTTGCTTGCTCAAGTGTAATCAGTATGACACCTTAACAATTGCAGTTACATACCTTTATGTTTAAGAGTACAAATACAGGAAGTTTTTCATGTCTCTGGTGTGAACACTTAGTCACAAAGACATATTCCTAGGAGATGACTATGAATAAATAACATTAAACATAGCAAAATGTGAGGCACTGTTGCTGAGCTTACTCCTTGTCAGAATAGAAAAGCACAAGAATTTTCCTAGTGTGCTTAGTTTATGAAATTCACTGTTTTTAATAATTTCCTTTTTTCTTTAAATTTTTAAGAGTGAAAACTGTGTGATTTAATACAATTTATTTAGTTTTATACTGTATTCCTGTACTTATGAGAAGATGGGGCCTATCTGAGATTTTTCTTCTTGCATTTTTGAATCCAATATAAATTATATTGTTTATTGGTTCAGAAGATACATAATTTGTGTGTGGTACCTAATCTCTACCATGGTACAGGTGTGCTCAGACTTAAGCTGTCCATGTATTCCATTAAAATACACTCATACAACTTCATTATAGTGACTTCAGTGACAGAAATGTAACAGAAACAAGATTTCATTTGCTGTATGATAAATAGTCTTTCTTGTCAATGAATATTTGCAGACTTGGAAGCTACAGTTTTGAACAATACCTTGCTGACTATTAGGGTTTAAGGATTGATTTTTCCTATTTGCCTATAATGCACTTTAACTTAAGCACGGCCACACATAAATGTCTGAATTTAAAGAGATAATGCTATGGTTGTTGAATTTTGGATCAACAGCCTATCCTAGGTTGTAACTCAAGGCAATGTAAATTGGCAAACCATTCTACAGTGAGGAAGATGATGTCTGAACAATGACTGAAAAGCTGTTATTTCAGAATCCAAATATTTATTCTCCTGAAAATAGAAACATTAGCACTGTGAAATAAATTGTGTGACCCCTGTAACATCTGGCTACAGGTTTGTTTTTTTGGTTTTTTTTTTCCAGAACTAAAAGTGCAACAGGGGTAGAAAATGCTAGAGAGTGACAGTCAGTGCAAAAGCATAAGCAAGAATACTTAAGCCGGGGATAAAAAATTCTGTGCAACTCCAGCTTTTGATACCGTCTCTGTGCTGGATCCAATGCTGGGAACCAGGACTGCCTCTGAGTGGAAAGCACAGTTGTTTATAGCAATTTGATTATCCAAAGTAATATTCCATTCAAATAACCAATTCAAATATGCAATTTAAACTCAAAACAAAACAACATAATCCACAAAAACTCAAAAAGACCAAAAAAACACCCAAGCCAACCACACAACAAAACAAACAAACAAGTCTGTCCCTGTTTCCATTGAATTCTCTACTCACATCTGGTGAAAGCCTTCTTTGCAAATTGGAGATCTTGTTCAAGCGTTGGTTTACACTGAACCAAAGTTTAGATTACCAAAACTTGAGATTTCTCATCAATAGCTACTGCAATGTACACCAGAGCATATTCTTCTCTTTCCCTCTTCTTGTCCTTTTCAAACATTCAAACTAATATTTTCCAGTTCTATATTCCAAACTTATATCCATCTAAAAATATTCTCTTTCACTGGATCCTTTTAGTTTTTTCTCTTTCCAGAAGATTTGTGTGCCTCTGTCACTAGGCTAAAACACAGTCATATCATAAACTGAGAACATTCTAAAACATGAAATATTTTAGTTCCCAAATGTTACAAGTACAATTTCAAGAGGAATAAGGGAGAAAGTGAGGGCTATTAAATTCTCAATAGTCACATGAAGGCAAAATACATGTATGGCATATGGGGAAAGCACATCAAGGCAGATGTATCAGCTTTTATGCAATTCAGTTAGAAAATGGTAGTTCCCCAGGATTGCAAAGTACCACCATGAAAAATAGAAACATTTTTATATGACATATCCTATTATCAGTGATTCTCTTAAACATTGAATAATGCTTATAGAATTTTATTCATTTTTACTTAATCATGAAGTACTTGAATCAGTTGTTACTAGCCTCTCTTATTCTATGACAGAAAATGCTAAAATAATATAAATTTGTGTCTGCAAAGTCATCCAGAACTAAGACAAAAATTTGCTAAACATTTGTCTTTCTAAAAGAGAATATACAGGTGAAGGTGGCTCTTCTATCATCCAGTATCCTCCTATGTAAAGAGTTAAGAATATGGAGTAGATAGGTGGAGAATTTACACCTCATCTGAAACAGAATACCATTTTTATTAATATGCTCTGTAGAACATAGCATATGGTAATAATACCTCACTTCCTCATTCCTCTTTCCCCTTCTATCCCTAACTTTTTATACCATCCAAAATAAAAATAATGAAGAAATCAATGTGTAATTCTAGTTATTTAGGTCAGGAATTTAGAGGTGAAAAATTAAAGCTTGCTTGTAGGCTACAAAATAAATTTGGTTCTTTATTATGTAGAAATCTGCAAGAGCCTCTTCATTCTCAATTTTTCTTAGATCATGTCTGATATAGTTCTCCTGGTCTTTTTGTCTCTGTGGAAAACAACATAGTCATTATAAAGTAGATGTGTCCCTAAGGTTTGACTTCTGTGGGATAGATAGAATTTGTGTTTGGGCTCTGCAAAAAAAACTCAAACCAAACCAAACCAAACCAAAACAAAAAAAAACAAACCCAACAGAAAAAAAAACACAACCAAACATCAAAAATAGGAACCAGGAATTAAGCTTGCGATGAAACATCTGTCCCTCTGTCTCTGATTTGACAGTCAGCCAGCTGTTGCACTTAAGTTTACTCTTTCTTTGGTCTGTTGCATCATATCTTTGTATCTCACTCACTTCTGGTATCTTGTCTCCACACTCGGAAACCATCAGTCTGGAGATAGTTTATTTCAAATTAAATATGCAAAACACTGAGCAGGTTTGGATTCCTTCATTGTCCATAGTCATCCAGAATTTTGTAGTGTAGTAAGGTGAAGGTCTGAACGTCATGGACCCGTCACTTAACCCCTGTGATGGGATCAGATCTCAGGTTCTGTTTTACTTAACATTAGAGATGTATCTATTAAGTTTGATGTTACAGTCTCATGATGCGAGTCAAGACTTTAATCTCCTAGTAGTGACCATGACAGCCGAGATTATTCTGCAATTACTGATGTCATGGTGTCTTTATAGAGCAGTAGATTTTTGCCTTGGTGATAATATCCTTCTTAATAATTAATTTATTATTATTCTTTTCCAATTAAAATTGCATAAATTCACAAGCATTTTGTAATCTAACATAGCTAGTAGTACTTTGATATCTCAGATGGCAACTTTTTGTCTGAATTCCAAGATTACTGGTAAGAAGCATTTATAAACAGCATGTTCACACTTTCAATTAGTGTTTATACCACAAAGAGCTTGATATACTATTGATCTCTCTTAGTATGGTTGCCAAAAATGTCTCCACCAGTGCAATATCCTGTAATTGCTGACATACAGATGAGAAAAAGAAAAAGGATTCCCATTTTAAGGGAATTAAATTTACATGATATTTTAGAGTTGCTGAGTATATTGAATAACATATTCATGTGGAAATAAATTCACACTGAAGTTTATCTGACAGGTCTGCTTACAGACAATATTGCTATCACCTGCATACTCAAAGTCTAGACATCATCTGTTTTGCTCCCTCTGGTAGTGAAATAAATTTTCCCTAGGCTTCTCTCAGACATATCCAAATAATAAGACTGGGATCTTTCTCTTTCCTGTGACTGAAGTATTTACATTTTCAGAAGGGCAAAATAGTAGTCTCTGACATGGTCAGAAAACCCATTGTAGTGAGTAATAATTAATCCATATCTCCATTCCTGACTGGGTGACCCTGACCAAAGTGCAGGTGCACACATCATGACATCGTCCCTGGAACAAAACAAAGCATAACTGTGAAAAAAAAAAAAAAGACCAAAAATCTCTAGGACACTGGCTACAAAATTGAGTTTAATTTGAGTATAGGATAGTCTGAAAGTTTCTTAAGTTTTAGGTAATTTTTGAAGAGGAGGAGGAAATAATTTTTTTCCTAGTGACTAACATAATATGAGACGACAGCTGAAGCCACAACTAGCTTTAGGGAAAACAGCAAAACATGCAAATAAAATCTTTATACTATATAGACTGTTGATAGAAGACAAAAAAACCCCAAACAAAAGCAGTATTTTCCTTCACCCTTAATGAAAATAAATGTACGATTTAGTAAAAATCATAAAAGGTTTTATTAAAATAGGAAATTGCATGACCAAACCACCAATAGGTCCTTTTCATACCACTTCTATAGGATCGAGCTTCCCACTAGGACTGCAATTTCGAGCAAATTCTCCTCCTATAGTGAGAGCTGAGGGGGAGGGTAGAGATTTGCATCACTTTATTTACCACAAAGGATAGCAAGGACTACAGGGAATAAAAAATGAATATGAACAGAAAGTATTTGCTTAAAAATTTACTTCAGTCAAAAACTCATTTTCCACCAAAAAATCAGACTGTAATGAAAACTTTAACCTTATTTTTACATATTGCTACTCATTTCCTGTGAAGATCATCACCTTCCTTGATGTGCTTTTAACATTTATCACAGAATCAAGTGTTGTACATTTTGTAATTTGGCTGAATCAAAAATCTATTGAATAATCCAAAACCTAGTCTCAGAGTTGGACAAGTTTCTTAACAGTTTAAGGGAATAAGTAATTAAAATCCCATCAAGACTTGGTAAGATGTGGCTTCAGAAACTGGGAAATAGGCCCTCAGTGACCTTCCATGACAGGTCAGTAAATTCCATAGAGTCATGTGATTTTTTGGTCTAAATCTTTGGATTTAAATTTCATCCTGCATATGCAATCTATATCAGTGGGGAATATTTTCCTACTGAGCTCCATCATCTTGACATATGTATTCGTGGGTAGTTGATTTATTTACCTATTCTTTCCATAAAGTCTTTGTTATCTTCCTCTATTTCATCTATGCTTTATACACCTTGCTATAAATGCGGGCTTTGTAGTTTATTCTTCAAGTGTAACATCTCTGATCCCCTTCTGCTGAAGTGTCTGCTGTCAAAAGATGGCGAGGACATACAGCTCTTCACAGCATCATCACTCTGTATCTTAGCTCTCAAAGTTGCATTTCCTAGAAGTCTCTGCAACTTCTCTTTGTAAAAGACTCTGTGCTGGTTTAGCCATCATTAGCAGTAGCAGATGTTGACACTGGCATGTCTAAGCTAGTCTTTCTGACATTTTAGTGGCATTATTCCTTAAGGATGATATTTGCTTCTTTTACATTGTCCTAGCAGTCAGCCCTTCCCACCAAATCCTATAGATCATGCTCAAAACAATGCCTTAGTTGTCCACACATCTGTTCTGTGCTCTTTCATTCCTAAGTACTGTACCTTTGCTGTCATTGTTGATTAAAACTTAGAAATTGGCATTGCATACTGATCTTTGTTTTTATAAGTCTGGCAGAAGGTTATTTTAATTATGAGCTGTCTACCAATTAGTCCCATACATTTTTAAACTCTTACAGTATAGCAGGATCTGGGGGTAGTGTAAGGAATTTCATGAACTTTAAAACTGGATTCAGAATGGGGGGAGGAAAAACTCAGTAATGATAAAACAATTTTTCTCTATTTTTCTGTCCCTTAAAGAAGTAAACAACCTTTAATTCAGTGACTCTCATTGCTGGCAAATGTTTGGGTATTCAGCTAGAGTAGCTGCATTTCTTTAGGGCAGTTTTGCTATACCCAAGCCTTTCCCTATATTTATATCTGGATAGCTCCACTGAATTGAAGGAGGTCATGCAAAGGAATAAAGCAATACAGAACTTGGTGTAATGCCATTGTGAGGGAAGATCTATACTTGTTTCCATTTAGTCACTGGCAATACTTCACAATAGCTTTACTAAGCTAATGCCTACTGTTTTTCAGTGCATTATGTGTAACAGCAGGAGGCATTAACAAAAAGACTCCCATAGACCTAGCTCATGAATTTGAACAGTAGGAAATGATTCCTCCTACTAGTTTTATACATGCACTGCAATTTCTGTTGCGTGTTTCAATAGGTCCTAAATCATAAAAAGGACTTCAAGACCTGGCTGTGCATTTCGTATAAAAATGTCAGCATTAAAGGAAACATGGATTACTAAGGCTCTCATTCAAAGAACGATCTAATCATAGAGATATAGGATTACTCTTAAGCTCTGTCTTTGACATAAAAATTTTTTAGACAGAAATGTTTTTGTTGGATAGATTAGAAGAGCTCCATTACAATAAGACTCTGTGTCTCAATAGATAGAAGGTATATATTCAAATCCTTCACAGATAGGTGGGGGTTTGAATTCCAATGGACCGAATACCATGTTAATATTCAAGCTGCTTTGTAAAAGTCAGAGTATTACACATCAGTTTGGATATACCTTCTAGCCATAATCTTTTCCTTAAAAAGTCCTATAATAAGACTAGCCTAATCTATATATTTGCAAATAGTCTTTTGCAACTTCTGTCTATTTTCTGTGACCAGAAAATATTCATTAGATTGGGATCCTTGAGGGGCCACTGTGGGGAAGGTCTAAGCTCCTGTCTAAGCTTAAGATTTATGTAAGTGCTACACTTCTGAGACTGGGGAGGGTTCCAACACATGCAGAAAGGCAAGATCATGCAAGGGCAAAACTTTTACTGAGCATCAAGACACCCTTAGAGTGAGGGGAAACAATGTTGAACTAAGAGGTTTTGGATTGCACTACTTGAACAATGTGATGTAAATTCTGGTTTGTATTGACTAAACCCTAGTTTCAGATAATTTTAGTTCCATTCAAATATGGCTTTAAGTACTTAATTTTTTTTTTTTTTTTTTCTGCAGAACATGCATTTTTTGCTATTCCCACAAGGGGCATAGATTTCATCCATTTTTAATAGAAAATATGTTTTTGTGGGTGTTATGTTTGGTTGGTTGGTTGGTTGGTTGGGTTGGTTTGGTTTCTTGGGGGTTTTTTGTTTACTTCAGCTTGTTAGTTACAAAACAGTAGGAGCATGGAGCAAAGTCAAAGAAAAAACTACATTATTGTTCATTGTGTACTGGCAGTACACCAAGGAAGAGTAATTAAATAAACAGTCCTGGAATCCAACAACAGTAAGCACCTTAGGCAACAACTTGCAAGGGTGAACTGCATCTCCTAGGAAGGGCCAAGTTTAGAATATAGTGTTGTATGATATGACTAAATGCAAACATGGAAGTAGATGTCCTTGTGAAGGGAAAGCAGAAAGAAAAGGCAGAACAAAAATCTTGAATTAACCTTCAGTATGTTTATTCCTAGTGATGGATGTTAGAGGAAAAAGTACTGTAACATTGGTTGTGATAAAGAGCTAGAGACATGGCTAAAAATATTGTTAGGTTACCTTTCTCCTTTCTGTTTTCCTCTCTTTGTCCTCTTGGTCTTCAATATTGTTTCAGAAAACCAACTTCTTTTCTTTATAAATCAGAGAATCTAGCCCATGTAAAAAGATTTTTAAATTAAGGCAATAATTTTATGCTTACAAATAAGAGCAATGCAGTCCCATGACAAATAAGAGGGCACTTGCTAATCCTGAGATAATGATCTCCTCCCACTTTGGTCATACGTTGGTACGTCTAATGTTAGGTTACTTAACAGGGCTGAGGCTAAAGGTAAGGGGCAAGATTTGTTAATTGTTTTGCTTCGTGCTCCACAATTCTCATGCAATTCTGAAAGAAAATATGTGAAAGCTGCAGCACTGCATCAGAAATACATAGCAAAAGCATCATGCTCATAGAGAAAAGAGCTTTTTTTTCTGCATTTTTCAGGTTTCTGTGGCTTACTTCATGTCCACTGCTGTATATGCATCTGTTTTGTCCTCCCTCTCTTTCTAGTATTTATTATACATGCAGAACTTCACTATATAAAGCAAAAAAAGAATCTTAGTCAGCATTTAATTTTCAGTAAATAAATTTTCACTTCTTATTTACCTCCAGAACGTTTGAGCTGTTACTTTGCTTTGTCATGGGCATGTGAGACTTTAAGCTCAGAATCAGAATATATCATATTGTCACTAATTCATCAGTAGTTTCATTTTGATCAAATTCACACAGGATTTGGGGAAGAGAGATAAAAAAGACAGAGAGGAGTAAAAGAGAGGGAATTAAACTGTCAGGTGGGCTGAGGCAATAAGCTGAAGCCATCTGCAGCACCTGGTTAGAAAAGCCAAGAAACTGTAAGGGATTTCATATGGGAAAGATTTCTCTTTTAGTATCAAATTGGAAGCAATAGTCTCTAGGAACAAAAGCTTTTTGGGAAAATGTTGTTTGTTTTGTTGTTTGCTTTTGTTTCGTTGTTTGGGGTTTTTTTTGCTTGCATTGGAATTGCTTTTAAATCCTTGATTGCTGAATGTGAGGGAGATAAAGAAGCAGCCTCTTGGTTTATAATAGCCTACCCAAATGAGAGTCTAAGACACGCATAATCAAAATATTGTATACCTTTTCCTTTAGCTAGGGTGTGATTCCTATTCCTCTTCCTTCATTTGAAGGAAAAGATTCTTCAGCTAATACAGCAAATGTATAAAATCATAAAATAAATGTTAAGGTGCTTCTTATTTTCCATTATCAAAGTTGTGAAGTGCTTTTTCTTTTTGTTAGTTTGTGGGTCTTTTTCTTTTTCCAGTATAGTAATCCTATGGAAATGTCATATACAATTAATAGCACACAAAACTAGACTTCATGCAAAATACCACACAATTAATGGAACCCAAACTCAAGGATATGTGGCAGTGACAGCCATAACAAAAAAAAATGTAAGTGTGAAAGAGCTTCACCTCTCAGGTACTTGACTTCAAGCTTGTGCAAAGCTTCAGCTTGGGAAAAAAATCAAACATTATTTGCAATTTTTCCTTTTTCATGAAAACTACTAATACACATAGGCTGTCTTAATCTGATGCAGAGCAAAGTGCATACAACTGTAACTTTGCTAACAGTGTCAAAAGTTAACAGACTTGGATTTGAGCCAGTTCTTGTTGTTCAAAGTGAAAACAAAACATGTTCTAAACTGCTGTAATTAACACATAATAACAGAGAAATGAAAGTCATATTTAAAAATTGCCAAGAAATAAGCTTATGCTATGGCATTTGGGTAGCAGACATCTAGATGTAAATTTTGATGACTCCATTTTGTCCAAAATACAGAGGGAGATTTAAGTCTACACAGTCTTCCTGTGTCCCCTTTTCCTCTACCCCAGCAGAAAGCAAGAGGTGGTGAGTGACACAGATGTCACACACTTAAAAGAAGACAATTTGGATTACCGGGGAGCTGAGGAGTGCTGCAGTACATGTCAAAAGACAAACTGAGATTTGAGTACAGAAGTGCAGCCTGGAGAATGAGGAAGCAGGTTCAAGCACAAGGTTCTGTGTAACAATTATGTGAGATCTACTAGTGAAAACTCATGGTGCCAGGGAGTCAGAGATGCCAGCTTGGGTTCTTTATATGTCAAATGCTATCAACGTCTGTTAAGAGGAGGTTTTATCAGGAAAAGCAATAGAAATATTTTAGTCTATTGCCTTTCTTAGACTAATTAGAATATTTAATTATTTGTAAAGAGGTGCAAGGTGCACTCCAAAGGACTAATTCTGAGGATGACATTTTGAAATTTTGCTTGAGAAATTATTCTGGCTTTATCCCATGTACAGGTGTGATATGTTTTTGCTTCTTATGTTAACTATATGAATTATTGACTTTGACTTAGTATCAGCTTCTTTTTAGGACCATTGTTTCTCCTTCAAAATAGGCTATGGGACTGTGACTTTTAATATATGTATGTTGTCACTGGTATGCATAGCCTTGCTGTTGTGGAAAGAAAACTGCTACAAGATATTGCACACAATAGTGGACTCTACTGTGTTATATTTTAGCCAGAGGAGCTGTAAACTAACTGTTCCTATGCTTATGGAATAGAATATAAGTAATTTTACTTGTATATACCAAATATTCCATGTGGGTAATAAACTATCTGCAGTTGGTTTGCTACTCCTTAAATAACAGAGGAGGGAGAGTCTCCTTCAACTGTGGGAAAATGATTCCTTTTCTGAAATAATTGAAACCATTCTTCTAGTAAAACTGCCTACTACGCTTGGTTTACCACTAAATTCTTTGCAATAGGATAGTAGAAACTAACTTATAGTAGAAGCCCATTTTCAGCTCCTAGGAGATAATTTTAAAAGAATTCATTATTAGAAAACAAATTTTTAAATAATACAATCTCAGTTTCTTAGAGAAAAATAATTAAGAAGATGAACTGACTGCCATTTTAATTTTGCTTTTACCTTTAAAAGGACAATGCTTTTTAAATGATTGGTATGATTTAAAAGTCTTAATAATTTGGCAGCATTCCCACACTTTGAGAAACCAAATTAAATACTGTTAATATGATTTAAATTAATTTAGTTGTATGATGACTTATAATTTCTAGATAATATAAACTTTTACTCATGTTTTTTTATCCTATCAAAATGTTGAGATTAAAGATTGTATGCATAGACTTCCTGCAGACATTACTGGGAGATAATACTCAGTCTCAAGTCCAAAAATAAATAATATCCTTTGCATATATACTTTTACAGAAATCCACAAGAAAACAGAACTAGACTTAAAAGTAATAGCACAATTTAAATTTAATAGCGGTTGTATCAATAGCCAATTCATAAACAGCAATATGATTGTATTTTTGTAATTATCAAATAGTGATCTGATATTTCTTTATATATATGTATATAATTCACTTATAATTTATCTTTATAGATCTGAATTTGTATTTATTCATGAATATTCTGCTTAATGTTACCTTTAGCTTTCCTTTGGATATTCACTTATTCTGAATAAGTATAGTTGAAATTAAGGTTTTAGATAAATGAATAATGACAAGCATGTCTTGCTTAAGAAACAAGTTGTACTTTTTTACTCTTCTACCATTCTACAGAACTTGAAATGAAGGGGAAAAAAAATACAGCTATTGGAAAGCTTCTTCATTTTAAAAGAAGTTGTCCTAGGGGAAAAAAAAGATCTGGATATGTAGCTATTTTTGTAGAATACTGAAATTGCATTAAATATGTTTGGAACTTCAAGGAGAATGAAGTATGTGAGCACTTTGTTTAAAATTCTTCATCCTTTAAATGAGTGCTTTGAAGCTATTAGCTTATGTCTTTATGATTTATCAAAAGTGAAGGCTACTCCTTAATCTCCACAAGTCAAAATAATAATGATAAATAGTAATAAAAAGAAGTTAATAATACCACACAGTTGAGTTTTCTTTTTTTTTCAATAACCTTCCATTCCATACTCCTTTTCACTCACATCCAAGTGAAGAATTATCTTCACTATAATTTATTTGCAAAATTAATGCTCATGAAAAAGTTGATCACTCTATGTTTCCACCACTCAATGGAGTGTTACAATGCCTTTTATCCTTTAAGGATGAGTGACCTAGGTAAGAACTACAGATGTTCCTGAAAGAATTTACTAAGAGAAGAGTTTCTAAACCACACTTAGAAGCAATTGGTGCCATCTATTCAAATTGTATCTGTAATGCTTTTTTTGTCTTTTTCAAATACACTATTTAAGTATTAGGAGTCTCTTTCTACCTTAAAGCTTTATGAATTCTATAAGTGTTTAACTGAAATTCAGAGATAAATATTTTCTATGCATTTTTAAAGGTAAATATAAAGCATGAGATTTATACAGTTTGGTATCATATTCTAACTGTGCTATCAACACTGATCAATGCTAGTTTGAAGAAAGAAACTCCTTCTTCATCCAGGTTATGAATTCATATAAGTGATATAGAGTTTTCTGTGGAAAAGAATTGGAGACTGCAGTGATTTAGGAAGGAGGATTCTTGTTTATGTTTGTAAAACCCTCTTATTGCCCATAATTAGCACTCTGACCTGGCTAAGGAATTACTGTCCAAATATTGGTCTATGCATCCATTCACATGCTTTCATTAAATGTTTTAAGGGAAATATTAAGCAATTAATCTGGCTTCTTCTCTATCTTATTCTCTCTCTCTCAACTCCATGTTGTTAGACCCCCAGAATTGTGCTAAATCCACAGTAATTATGTGGTATTTAATTCAAGGTGGGATGATACAATCAGTCTCATCTACTAAAAAGCAAACTCCCAAAACAGTAGAATTCTTTTGTAATTTAGCTGCTGCACTTAAATGTGCTATCTGACATTGCCTGAAATTCTCCAAGTCCTTCAGCTAAGGAGCAGTCATATTAAGTTGTCTGCTGTAATCTCTCAACTTTTTGCAATCAGGTCATTTTGTTCTGAATACTTTCAGAACAGTGTTCAGAATTGACTACTGATTCATGCTAAGGGTGGACAGTATAGATCTTGTTCAACTTGTCTTTTCTGAATACTGGAACCGGCATTCAGGATCCCCACTTTGAATGGGAGCAGAGCCCACTGTGCCTCCAACAAATTCTACTTCTTGATTCTATGTGTTTTCACGCATGGCACATTTCTCAGATCAAGCCGTGCTAGTTCAAATTATGCAGTCCTTAATAACCTTAGCCCTGGACATTTTCTTTCTGTATTCTTCATCAACAAGTGCTTCAGAATAGTTTCTACAACTGGAGTTCTCCAAGACACTTTAGAAGAGCACCAAATCTCATTTCTGTTGAATTCTGATAAGGTCTCAGCACTTAACATTTTTGTATTCCTTGAAAAAAAATCCCATTTTAAACACCCACCTTTTTTAAAAAACAGTGCATGAATTATACTTTCAAGTCCTACATGGTGTTGGGGGGAGGGGGAGGAAGAGGCATTTATTTTGGTGGATTCTGTTGGGATTAATACTCTGGTTGTAACAGTGAATATTATATATCAGATACTTCACAAGAAGATGCACTAGTCTCTGGAGAGAGCAGTTATGGAATAACTTACCAAGAGGAAACATCCCTGCTTTTTCTCCATCAGTTAACAGTTGTCTTGCATTTTCTGAAATGAAAAATTGTTCTCAAAATTTGAAAGAAAACCAATTTTTCTTTTTCTGATAAAATTCTTAGTTTGTAATTTTTTTTCTTTTTAATCTATGTATATCCCTACCTTCTGAGTAATTTTCAGCTCTTGATCTCAGTGGTATTATGTGCCAATTAGTGAATTAAATCACTTTGTCTTAGGCAGGACCATCATCACCAGGGTAACTAAGTACATCAATGAACACATTTTGACAAGATACACGGAAGACCTCTATGACGTACAGAAGCAGAATCTCTTTGTTATTTATATAGAGGACTGGGGCACATGGATCCTCACTGGTCTGGCAGAAATTAATGGAAATTATATACTTAAGCACCTTTGAGGATCTGCAACAAAGAGATTAAATGACTTGCTCAAGGTCATTGCTCAAGGAGTTTTTCAGTGAAAAAATACTTCCTGAAATCTACAAGTCTTCTGACTTGATCTCTGGGCTACGTTCTGCTTCAGTTTTTGGACTAAGGCAGGTGGAATTAACAGAATACTTTGGGTAATATCCTGCTGAAAACTACTGAAACAACAAAAACCTATATCATGGTTCTTTATGCCACTCCTTTATTTAAGGACTAATGAAGACAGAATTCAAAAAATATGCACGTGTTACACCAAATTCTTTGTCCTACGGATGCATATTACAAGAAGTTAGCACTGCCTTTTTTTTTCTGTATGTCAGTGCGGAACCTCAAAGTAAAATTAAGGAAAAAGCCATGTGAAATCAAGCTGAACACTACAGGTGGAAAAATGGTTCAGAACTATAATTCTTAAAATTCCATCTCATAAAAGTTAACATAATACAAACATGCATCATGTACTATCTAAATTCTGTACATCTGTACAGAATTTAGGTATTGTTAAAATTTCACTATAGCTTTCCTTTCGGCAGCCAAGGGACACACACGAGGACAAATCTTCACTCTTTAAAAAGTGAAACATCTGAGATGGCATTTTTCAAGAAGTTTAAAGTTAGGCACTGATAATATAGTGAAATCCAGTGGAAACTGGATTTCTCCTTTTATAAAAAAAAGGAGTCTTTTTAAAAACTCAGTTGCAAAATGCCACACTGGAGGTTTGACCAAGGTCTGAATGACAGGTTAAGTATGGAAGTGGTACCTGTGCAGAGGTATTCTCTGCACCAAATAAATTGTTCCTTCCTTTTTATTCACCTCTTCCTATTTCTTTATTTCCTTTATCACTCTACCCCGTAGCTGCTATCAACATTCATGGATTTGGTCTCCCCAAGCCTCAATAAAATCTGCTATTTTTTTTATCTTTGTAATGGTTAGCTGAAAGCTGAGATCCTGAGGGACTGTGTACCACATTAGTCAGGGATTGTAAGCTGAACCATAAATAGCACCTGTATCCACATCCTGACTCCCCATCTTTGTGCCTTAATGTGAGCAATACCTTGGCTTTCTAGAGTAAGTTCTAAATTATTTGATTTCTTGTGTTCAAAGAGAGTCTTGGTTTATAGATGTGCTTTCTGTCACTCTGTAGCAAGAAAAGGAAAATCATACAAATTACGGAAGACAGTTGACAGACTGTGTGTCTGAACTAACCAATTTAAACAGAAAAATCAGAGATTAAACAGAGTAAGGGCAAATGTACCCACCATGCGTCTCTAGGAACACAAGGTGAACGCTAGAAGAGTCTTGCTTTTATTAACATTTTAAGGAATGTTGCATCTCTATTCAGCCATTACATCTTTTATACAGTTTGTTCTTTGCAGCCACCTTGAAATTATTCTAATAACTTTTTTTTTCTGCCTGATTTGCCTTTTTGTGAAGTATTAACCACTTTGATGACCTGAATTCAAAAACAAAACAATCACAGCCTTCTACCAAAGAGGTAAATACAATTGCATTACAGCACTTTTATAGGGCTTTACATTCTGAACCAAATATTGAATTTTTCTTAAGTGTCTTCATCAATCCTTACAGAAGATTTGTTATGAGAGGATTTTTTGAGAGTTTAGGTAAAAAAAATAATAAATCTGTATAATATCACACTCTTATAGAACAATTTTAGGAGATTGCAGAGCACTTTACAAAGGAGTTTAGTACTTATTTTAGAGCAAGGAAGCTAAGGTGCTGAGCAGCAAAAAGACATCAGAGCAGCCAGGTATATGAAAAATAAATCATAAGGGAGTAGTTGTGTTTTTTTTAATTATTATTAATTTTATTTATTTTCTGTATTATCATGATAGGTATGGTTATGTAAGTAAGTTATAAAGTAATTTTTCAGGGTCATTACATATGTAAAAGGACTGTGACAACTGAAGCATAAATGAACTTTGTATTTAACTGAGTTGTATTACAGTATAATTATAGCTCAGATAATGGCGCTCAGAATCACTGTTTTGCTTAGACAGATGCTGGCAAATAAATGTTCACTTTTGAGTCAAAAGACTGATGATATAATTTTATACAGTATGAGCTTATTAATACTTTTTTAAGAAAACATAATTGCAAACTATGTTTCAAATTATAATCAAGCATGTAGAAGTAAAGCAAGTGAAGGAATAACAAAAATCTTTCTCTTGTAGAAAATCACAGCTCTCTACGCAGACTTTAAAGAGTTCATGTGTTTCTTTATGTGCTTACATGTCATCTAGTCCATTGAATAAGCAGTGCTACAGCAATTTCTCTGAGATTTTAGAAGTTGTTCCATCAGTCTAGCTCAAACAGTGAAAGTAACTTACTGAAAGGGCACTGGACTACTTCAGTTGCATCCCTCATCTTCATATCCATCATAATTTCTCATACAGCTCATCCGTGGCATCCCTGAGAATAGTTTTTTTTCAGACACAGACCTTCTGCGATCTCTTGCTGTGACAGTATTTCTTTTTCCATGGAGGTGGTATGACAATCTACCACAGGGATCTTCCTGATTAAGAAATATTCTTTCTCATTAAAAAGTGAACAGAAAAAGAAATGTGCAACACTTGTTTTGAAGAAGTAAACCACCTACCTAAGCAGACTACATAAATGCCACTATTTCCACAGAACACCTGAACTCCATGTTTTGTTCTCATCTACACTGGTGAAATCCATGGGATTTTCCCACCTGGCATTTCTCAGCATTGGTTTTCCAAATTTTTTTTTTTTTTTTTCATTTTATAGAGCAGAGCCTTGTTATCATAAACCAGCAAAATTATTACATGAACAAATGTATAATTCAGAGATAACAAAAGTTATTATTAGAATAATTTTTCTTGTGCAACAGTCTTTAGAGTGTTCTGCATAAGATATATCTTACATAAAAATAATAATAATAATAATACAAAACCCAGCAAAAACAAAGGTGAACACAATAAAAAAACAGAAAGGGTATTCGCATAAACATCAAACTGAAGGTGTCTGTAGTTCTGCAGCTTTGTAGGAATTGCGAAAATATAAGGGAAATCATTGAAAATGGTTAGATATTTTTAAACATATTATTATAAAAAAACTGCTGAGGAATATCTGTTGTTAGCACAGTAACAGATCACCTTTGAATCCCCTTTTAGATAACACAATTATGCAGACAATATATCAAGAAGTAGTCTTTTTTTCTGAAAGAATAGATCCCTATTTTAACCTCAGTAACTGCTAAAATAATGTAGTTTGATTGGTAGATAAAGGCATCCAAATTGTATAAGTTATAGTATATTATATTACTGATATTATTACTGAATCATTTCAAGATAAATATTAGTATTCAATAACACCAGACATGGTTTATCATGGTTTTTCACATTGACTAAAAAAGTTATTTGTAGTTTTCATACTCTGTGATCTTGAAGTCAGCAAACAGTTGCACTTATCTCCTTTCCCAATTAGAACTGTATGTTTTTCCAGGTTTAGTAGCAATTCAATGTTAAAGACTCACACAGAAGTATTTTTAACATTATAAATGTCTGCTTCATTGACCCTTTCTCAAGTCCTTGTCTGAAAATCTAACCCTGAGCACCAGCTGCAGCTTCAGAGATTGAAGGAAGGAAGTGAGGAGGTTTGCCTGGTCCCCAACCAGGCACTTCTTAATTTGGAAATAATCAGACCAAAATTGACTGCCTTCCTGAGGAACTCCTGCTGGGTTTTCATCTTTGTGGGCCTATAATTTAAGACAAAGCTACTACATTAAAGATTTATTTCTCACCTGGAAGATAACAAATCACATGCATTACCTGAACCATTTCAGATCTCTGTTTCTATTGACCACTATTGGAACTTCTCAAGACCTTGACCCATTACTATTCACCTTGCTGGATGCTTCTAATACCAACTAGAGTAAACTTGGCTAACTGGGACCTTATCTTGTAATTCGGCATATTCTGTGATTTTGTGATTAGTCACCACTCTCAGCACAACACTGGTTTATCACTAAGATTCGATTATTCTAACAGCAGGGCAAGAATCCTGGTCCCAGAGATATTAGAGATAGAAGGACTGAATAGAAATTATATAACATAATACCTAAATAGTAATAGCAATTACTAAATAGTAATTGACAGATTAGTTAGCCCTCTCTTTAGCGCTCTCATTCAGTATTTTTGGTGGAATAGTAAAAATTCCTTTCCCCAAAGTCATGGAGAAACAGTTATTTATAACCAGCTTTATTTCTGAAGCTCAAGGATGCTGTTTCCAAACCAGGGGATTTGAACACTACTCAGGACTGAAAAGTTTCCTTCCACCTGCCCTACAGAGGATGGATACAGGATAATTTCAGTCTTGAGAAGCTTAATGGAAAGGAAGTAAAATTAAGAGTACAGGCACAAGTTCTGTAGAAAATGCTAATGTTTGACAGGTGTCTTTCAGTTAGTGACCTAACAGCTTTTCACTGCAAAGTCAGAACACTTAAATTCTTTAAAAATCACATCAGTGTGATAACACTTATTTGTGGCTCTTGTCATTACAATATTAGAACCATTTACCACTTGAAAGGAATGTAAAAATAGAAGAACAAAAAATTACTCTTGCATAACTAGAAGCAAACTTACAGAGCCTTTCATGAGAAAGACAAATAAATTCCTGAAGACTGGTTATTTACTTTATTCAAAATGGTTTTGTTTTCTGATGGTGAGACTTTTTTTGAAAAGCGACACAATGTGATAAACAAAACTAAAATAGATTATATTTCATCTTAATAATATTATAATTATTTTCTTTTATTATTTTAAATATAAAATATTTAAAA
>VXBX01006043.1:55359-72352 GCA_013400415.1 Scytalopus superciliaris | reverse complement strand
GGGCTGTGTTTCGTGGTATGGTCTGGGATGCAGGGCTGTGTTTCCAGGTCTGCTCTGGGATGCAGGGCAGTGTTTCCATGCTCCCAGCCAGGGATGCTTTGGGATGCAGGGCAGTGTTTCCATGGCGATTGCCGAGGCTCATGAATAAGGTTTGTTTGCTCCTGAATGGGGGCTGTGCCAGGGCTGGCACAGGATGTGGCACTGCCCTCCAGGTGGGTCCCAGGGGAGGGCAGGACCCCCCAGAGTAGGGCAGTGCCCTTCAGTTCCTGCTGCCCCTCACTTTGGATGGCTCCACCTCCGTTTTCCCCCTTTCCTGGCCCTTTTGGGAGAGCCTGGTGCTGTAAGAACCCTCTCCAGAGGGTGTTGTGCATGGCCCATATCCCATATCCCATATCCCCCCCTTCCCCTGCACCAGGGGATGGACACACTGGAAATGGGCTCATCCCACGGAGAAAGATCAACTCCTCCTGCCTTTGGCTCCCCTTTTCCTGCCTGGCTTTTACAGCATCCCCAGTGCAGCTCAGCAGCACCTCCCAAACCTCTCCCAGAAGGGCTGGCATCCCATAATGGTCCTTCCCAAAACGGCTGCTCCTTCCAGGCCTCGACATGGCACTTCGGAGAGGATGAAAAGCACCCCAAGAGGGGCAATTCCTGCCAACTTGGCCATAAAAACTTCAGAGGCTTCAATTAAACAGCAGGTTGGAAGATGGAGCAGTGTCGTTTCGTGGGGTTTTCGTGGGCCTTGGAGACTCATCCCACCTGAGTGGGGCAGAGAGCAGGAGCCTCCAGGAACTGCAGCAGCCAGAGGGTGATTCCAGAGGGAGGGAAGTGGCACTGGGTCTGGCAGTGCTGGCTCAGAAAGAGCCCTGTCTGCTGTTTCCAGTCAGGGTGGGGGCAGGGGGGCTGGAACATGAGGAGCAATTAAATGGCTCAGTTTCTCATGTTTAAGGGTGGGCAGGCCCTGGCACGGGTTGGGCAGAGAAGCTTTGGCTGCTCCATCCCTGGCAGTGGGATAAACTTGGAGCACCCTGGGCTGGTGGGAGGTGTCCCTGCCCATGGCAGGGGGTGGCACTGGGTGATTCTTAAGGTTCCTCCCAACCCAAACCATTCCATGGTGCTGTTTCCTCACCCCTGCTCATGGCATCTTCTCCTGGGACCTCCTAGGAGGTCTTACACCTCCTCCTGGAGAAACTCTCTGATTTCTTCCTGTTTCCCTCAATCCCTCACCCTCTCCCAGCTGAATCCCTCGAGTGTATCATTAAACTCTGAATTAATTCAACAATGAAAAGCCAAACAGGCCAACAGGAGTGGCCAACCCCCCAGAAACCTTCACTGCACGGCAGAGGTTGGAAGCAGGTGGAAGAAAACGTTGGGATTGTAGGGCAGTGGAAGGATTTGGGTTGGAAAGCAGAGTTAGGAATAAATCAGGATGTTTGGGGAAGGATACAAAAGGAAATGGATTTAGAGGGGAGTGATGGGAACGAGTGATGGGAATGAGTGATGGCAGGAATGGGGCATCTGAATGGGCAGAGGGTGGGAAGGGCTCACTTAGGGAGGGGATCGGGAAGACACACCAGGGATGGGGAGGAAGGGATGGTTTGGGTGCTCCTGCTCCCCCTTCTCTGTGGGATGGGGATCAGGGGAGTTTTTGAAACAGTGGAAAGCTGAGGACAGGAGAGCTTCAGAGTCCAACCTCCAAACTGGGCACCTCTGCAAGAGTCTGGCCAGTGAGGTCCAACACATGGAGGGGGAAGAATTTTGCTGCCTGTGGATATGCCGAGGGGTGACCAGGAGGGAGAGGGCAGAGTTTGCTGGAACGGGGTGCTGATGGAGTCACCTTTCCTGGAGGGATTCAACAGCTCTGTGGATGTGCTTGGACAGTGTGGTTGGCAACGGCTGGGCTCGATCTTGGAGGTTTTTCCACCTTCAACAGTCCTGTAATTCTGTTGTTTTATGACTTTCAGGCTGAGTTTGCACAAGAGCAGCGGGTACAGCTCAGTTAGGGGGAGTTACAGATGGTCAGTAAATGCTGGGAGCAACCAGCCAGCAGGTCCTGGATGAGCCTCAGAAGGGGCCACCCTGGACTTCTTGTGCAGGAGGTTTCAGTTCTGCTCTTCTATTTCCAGAATTATTTCAAAAGAGCCTGGAGCTCCAACATCTCCATTTCCTTCTGGTGCCCGCTCACCTCCAGCACTGGCATCTCGTGGGCTGTTCCAGCTGCTGGAAGGGTTAAGTTCTCATGCTTCAAATCAAGTCTTTAGTGGTTGTGTGAGGGGAGCAAATGGGCAGGAACATCCTTATTGCACTGGCAGAGGAGATGGAGATGGCAAATGGGGAAGTTGCAGGCTCATTAAGCGGGAGCCGCCGAGCCCGGTGTTTCAGCAGCGGGAGCCTGCCCGGCACTGAAACCCCATTAAGTTGCTGCTCTTTGATGTCTCGTTAAAGAACTGAGGCTTCTGCTTATTATTTCATTTGCAGCAAATGCAAACACTCCCCAGCTGGGGGTTGGGATGCTCAGGGAGGGGTTTGTGGCCCTCCTTGGGGTTTGGTGGTATCAGGAGGCAGGAGAGGCGTTGAGTTGGGAGGGCAGGGTTGGTGCTGGATGAGTCCCCAGAGCTGGATTCATGGCACAGCCTGGGCAAAGGGGGCAGGGAAAGGGTCTTCCTACCCCAGAGTGGGCACTGACCAGGCTCCAGAGCTGCCAGAGCTCCAGGAGGGTGTGCCTAACACTCTTGAGGGACAGGGTGGGATTGTTGGGGTGTCTGTGCAGGGCCAGGGGTGGCACTGGATGGTCCTTGGGGGTCTTTTCCAGCTCAGGGTATTCTGTGGTTCCATGAAACTACCCCAAACTGCAGGGGATGGCACTGGGTGGCCTTTGAGGTCCCTTCCAATCCAAACCGCTCCATGAGTTTTGAAGGATCACAGGGAGGTTTCAGAGGGTTCCTGGCAACCCCTGTGCCTGAGGGTGCTGCTGCTGCAGCTCCAAACACAGCCAGGAACTGAGAAACCTTCAAAGGCAACTGGAAATAAAAGATGAGGACAGGAGTTGACACATCAGGCACTTGGTATGTTGATGTCTCTTCATCAAAACCACCTGGAGAAGACCAAGGGAGCTTTCCTGAGCCAGAATTCCCTTTGGGTGCTGAGGAAGGATCTGGGGAATGTGGCCCCCCATTCCCTGCAGATGCCCATCCCTAACAATGTGATTTTCCCCCTCCAGAGAGGGCCTTTATTCATACCTGGCTGCTGATCAGCTGAGATTTCCTGATTGCAAATTACAGAGCAGGAGGGAAGCCACGAGTCTTTCAGGCTGTAATTACCACGAGGCCTCCAAGAGCAGCCCCTGAGGAGCCCCTTGAGGAGAGAAGAGTTCACTGACTGATGGGGGGAAACTCTGATCCCTCCAGCCATGGAGATTTGGCTTGAAATTCTTGTCTGGACGGAGAAAGCAGAGATTTCTTTCAAATGACCTTTTCCTTCAGCACTGCTTCCCACCAAGCCAGTGATTCCCAGTCCTTGGGCTGTGGGAAATGCTTTGGGTGCAGCTGCTGCTTGTGGGGACTGCTCAGAGCGTGGCCAGGAGCAAGAAATCCCTGCCCTGTGATGCAGGGGGTCAGGGGTTAACACAGACCGAGGCCCTGAGGTGTCTGTGTCACCCAGCAGGGCTCTGCTCCATGGCCAGGAGGTTCACAGGGGGGGAAATTTCCATTAAAAAGTAAAATTTGGAGCTTTTCTGGAGTCTCCTGTGGGTCACAGACTTGTCTCCTAAACAGGGAAGGCCTGAGAGCAGAGCACAAAACCCTCCAGTGGGGTTAAATGTGCCGAGAGGCTTTTCCTGCTCTCTCTGGATTCCCATTGCCAGAGGGTTAGATGGATTTTGGGAAGGAATCCTGGCACAGACTGGGCAGAGAAGCTGTGGCTGCCCCAGCCCTGGGAGTGCCCAAGGCCAGGTTGGAGCAGCCTGGGCTGGTGGGAGGTGCCCCTGCCCATGGCAGGGGGTGGCACTGGGTGGGCTTTAATGTCTCTTCCCACCCAAACCATTCCATGATTCTGTGATTCCCTGAGTTCCTTCCCAACCCAAATCACTCTGGGATTTTATGGAGTGTCAGCGATTCAGGGAGAGGGGGGGAGAGGACAGGCTTGGCCTGGGGCAGGGGATGTGTTTGGGAAGCTGGGAAAAAAGTGAACAATCCATGGAATCACAGAATATTCTGGGCTGGGAGGGACCCACAGGGATCATCGAGTGCCAAACTGACACCCTGTGCAAGTGTTGGGGGGCCTGGGTGTGTGCCAGGCAGCAAATCCCTAAGGAATGCCACATTCTTGGGAACCCCTGTGCCAACCAGCCTTGCCCTGTGACACAGGGGCTTGTGGGCCTGGCTGCCAAACTGCCTGTAACACTGTTAACGAATTAGCACTGCTCAGGGGGTAATTAATCACTGTGCCAGGGCATGGGGCCGTGGCCGGGCTCCGGTGCCAGCCGAGGGCGAACATGTGGCAGCCGAGGATCCCATCCCATCTCCAGCCTGCCCTGATCCCATCCCAGAGGGAATTTAAAGGGCTCCAGAGCTCTGTGTGTGGCTGGGCTTGCAGAGGGGCTGATGCCATCGGAGCCCACAGAGGTTTCTTCTCCCCAACCTGCAACATAAGGGCCCCTTTCTGTGCACTGATGGCCAAACAGAGGCATCTGGAGCTCTGGTACATCCCAGGAGTGGAGCCAATGAGAAGACATCCCTTCCAAGAGCTCTTTGCCCTTGCCACAAACATCGGGAGCTCTGATACATCACAGGAGTGGAGCCAGTGAGGAGACATCCCTTCCAAGAGCTCTTTGCCCTTGCCACAAACATCGGGAGCTCTGATACATCCCAGGAGTGAAGCCCATGAGGAGACATCCCATNGTGAGGAGACATCCCATTGTCACAAACATCTGGAGCTCTGATACATCACAGGAGTGAAGCCAACGAGGAGACATCCCATTGCCACAAACATCTGGAGCTCTGTTATATCACAAGAGGGAAGCCAATGAGGAGACACCCTTTCCAAGAGCTCTTTGCCACTGCCCCAAACATCTGGAGCTCTGTTATATCACAAGAGGGAAGCCAATGAGGAGACACCCTTTCCAAGAGCTCTTTGCCACTGCCCCAAACATCTGGAGCTCTGTTATATCACAAGAGGGAAGCCAATGAGGAGACACCCCTTCCAAGAGCTCTTTGCCACAGGAGTGGAGCCAGTGAGGAGACATCTCTTCCAAGAGCTCTTTGCCCTTGCCACAAACATCTGGAGCTCTGATACATCACAGGAGTGAAGCCAACGAGGAGACATCCCATTGCCACAAACATCTGGAGCTCTGTTGCATCACAGGAATGAAGCCAATGAGAAGACATCCCTTCCAAGAGCTCTTTGCCCTTACCACAAACATCTGGAGTTCTGATACATCCCAGGAGTGAAGCCAATGAGGAGACACCCCATTGCCACAAACATCTGGAGCTCTGTTGCATCACAGGAGTGAAGCCAATGAGGAGACATCCCTTCCAAGAGCTCTTTGCCATTGCCACAAACATCTGGAGCTCTGTTATATCACAAGAGTGAAGCCAATGAGGAGATATCTCTTCAAAGAGCTGTTTGCCACTGTCACAAACATCTGGAGTGAAGCCAATGAGGAGACACCCTTTCCAAGAGCTCTTTGCCATTGCCACAACCCCCCTCCTTGGGTTTGCTTTCCAGAGAACTGAGTTGGTGGGGGTTGGTTTGTGTTTCAACGCCCCAGCTGGTCCCTGCAGGTGGGATTCCACCTCTCCTGCTGCACCTTCACACCTGGCAGGGGCACTGTGTGCTCCTCACGTGGCACCTGCTCCTCAGGGATGGGCACAGGTCACTCCCAGCAGCTCTGGCTGCTGTTGCTTCTCAAAGCAGCTCGAGCTGCAGCGGTTGAGGGAGATTTTGGGAATGCCAGAGCTCATGGAATTATAGGACACAATTGTGGAATCAGAAGTCCAAGTCCAACCTTGGTGTCACCCCCTCCATGCCCGCTAACCTGTGTCACAAACTGCCACTTGTTTTTTGAACCCTTCAGGGGTGGGGACTCCAAACCTGCCTGGCAACTTTCAGGGAAGAAATTTTCCCTAAAAATCCACCCTGGTCCAAATATTGTTGCGGGTTCCACCTTGGCAAAATGCCAACCCCCCCAATACCCTGAGCCATTCCCTCCCCTCCTGTCCCTGTTCCCTGGGAGCAGAGCCCGATCCCCCCCCGGCTCCCCCTCCTATCAGGGGCTTGTAGAGGGCAATAAGGTCCCCCCCCTGAGGCTCCTTTTCTCCAGACTCTCATGTCCAGGCCGGGCACCCCAGGGCGATGCCAACCCTGGCCTGCCAGGGCAGGGGGTGCTGGGCAGCCCTCGCAGATCTGCTGGGGCTCAACATCAACTGCAGAGTTTTCCATCATGTTGGCTGTGAAAGTTGGGGTTGGCTCTCTCTGCCAACGGCCAAACCTCGTAAGAAAGATTTCCCCNGCCAGGCCTAAACACCGAGAGCCTGTCAGCGTGCGAGCCCAAGAAGGAAAAGAAAGCAAAAGAGAAAAAAAGAACAGCTCCCCCTTGGGCTTATATACACCTGGTTACGTACAGAGATGGGATGGAATCCTGCCTAGATTTTGACCCTGGTTACCAAGGAAGGCCCTACAAAAAACAACCCATCACGTTGGCACTTGAGGAATGATGTCCCATCCCTGGGAATGTCCCAGGCCAGGTTGGATGGGGCTTGGAGCCACCTGGGCTGGTGGGAGGTGTCCCTGCCCATGGAATCCAGGAATTGGATGGTCCTCAAGGTCCTTTCCAACCCAAACATTCCATAATTCTGTGCTCCATCAGGGACTGGGAACCACTCTAGTGTCCAAAGGGGCTGGAATAACCAAACCCCTCTGGATTCCTGGCTGGGGCCTCTTCATGGCAGAATTGTTCCTAGAGAAGGAATTACTGTGGCTTGGCTGAGCTGGGAGCTTGTCCAGCCCCACAGGGCAGGATCACCCTTGGAATTCTGGGATCCTTCCCAAACTCTCCTGCACCTTCCAGGTTTTGGGGAATCCTGGGATCTCCCCCAAACTCCAGGTTTTCTGGAATTCTGGGATCTCCCCCCAACTCTNGGAATTCTGGGATCTCCCCCAAACTCTCCTGTAGCTCCCAGATTTTCTGGAATCCTGGGATCCTTCCCAAACTCTCCTGCAGCTCCCAGGTTTTCTGGAATGCTGGGATCTCCCCCAAACTCTCCTGCATCTCCCAGGTTTTGGGGAATCCTGGGATCCTTCCCAAACTCTCCTGTAGCTCCCAGATTTTGGGGAATCCTGGGATCTCCCCCAAATTCCAGGTTTTCTGGAATCCTGGGATCCTTCCCAAACTCTCCTGCAGCTCCCAGGTTTTCTGGAATGCTGGGATCTCCCCCAAACTCTTCTGTAGCTCCCAGATTTTGGGGAATCCTGGGATCCTTCCCAAACTCCTGTAGCTCCCAGGTTTTCTGGAATCCTGGGATCTCCCCCAAACTCTCCTGTAGCTCCCAGGTTGTGTGGTGCTCCAAGGTGGACTGTTCCCATGCCCAGCTGTCCTCACCACAAGGAATGTTCCTCCCAACATCTCATCCTTCTCTTCCTGGCTGCAGTTTCAGCCCATTTTGTTTTTTTAACCCCTTGGTGGTTCATAAATCGAAGCCAGGAGGAGCTTTACCAGCTCCACAGGTAGATCTTCTCCCAGGTCCTTTGGAGACCTGGAGCTCTGCTCCCCCTGGAGATCTCAAGGGGCTCCAAGAGCTCACACCACGCTGGATTTGTCCCAGTCACCCCAGCAGGTCCATCCCTGAAGGATTCCCGGGCTTGTTTCTCCAGCAGGATCTTCAATGTGCCCCCCACTTCACGGACCATCTCTTTTCTCCTCCCTTTCCCCACCTCCAGGAGAAACCAACCCGAGCCTTGCTGAAGGTCCCAGCCTCCCAGTCCGTGGACATGTGTTTACTTATTTATTTCAGGCTCAGATTAATGTTACTACATTTGTCAGAGGGATGTTTTTGTTCTGCCAACGTGCTTTGCCAGCACAAAACGTTCCGTGTTTGGAGCGAAGCGCAGCAAATTGGCCGCTGCTTTCCAAACACGAGGGAGGGCTGGGGGATGCTATTTCTGCTCTCCAGCTTTTAATAAAGATACAGAGGAGCAGGGAATGCTGCCAGGCTGCAGGCAGGGCAGGAACAAGGTGCATTTGGCCAGGGAGGCCAGAGAAGGGTTATTGTTCCTCCAGCATGTTCCTGGCTCTTTGAGAAAGTTTTTGGGGAGGTGTTGGGGGGTCTTTGGGGTTTGAAATAAAGCACGGGGTTTGCACTGGCAGAGAGCTTGGTGGTGGTGGTGAGGAAACAGGAGAGGGGAACACACATTCCTCATCTTCCTGGGGTGCCAGGAGAGTGGATAATGTGGATTTAGGTCTGTAGGGAGCGTGGGTGTTTGGAAAAGGACTTGTCTGCCTTCTCTGAGGATGCAGAGAAGTGCTGGCAGCACCATGCTGGGCACAGCCAGCCCCCCTGGGCAGCACGGAGGTTTGGAGGCTCCTCATGCCACCAGGACCCCCTTTCCTTGGTGTTTTTCACCTTCTGCAGCAACCCCCAGTTGCTGAACCCTTCCTGGGCCTTTCCATGTGTGCCCCAAGTCCTTGGCGTGGCCTGAGGGTTGTGACCTGCTGTGTCCTTTATCAAGAAGAGTGCCTGGGGATTGGAGCAGTGCAGCTGGGGCAGCTCTGCAAACACCAGAGCAGTGACAGCCACTGCCAGGATGTCACTGCCACCCTTTGGACTCCTCAGTGTCACCAGTGCTGTTGGTTGCCCTCCCTGAGTGACACGCAGTGGCACAGCTGGGATGGTGAATGAGATGGAGAAGGGACCCGTTGACACGCTGGTGCCAACAGTCCCACCTTTGCTCCTTCCAAAGGCAGAGATGATTTACAGGTCAGAGCTTCCCCTTCCATCCCTGCATGGGCAGGATGTTCCCAGGGGTGCAAGAGGGACCCCAGAGCTGGTCCTGGAGAAGCTCCAACGCATCCCTCCTCCTGGAGATGCTGCACTGGAGGGTGAGCAGAGCTTGCTAAAGGCTCTCCCCTGGCCAAAGCCATGGCCATGCCTGGCTTGGTCCCCTCCTTAAAAACACCATAAAACTCTGGGGGGGCTCCTCAGAGGCAGGAGGAGGGAGATGCTGTGCCCTCTCCACACTGCCAGCCCTGGAGAGGGTTGGCCTGGCTCGATGTGACACACCCCCCAGAGCCTCCCTGTGCCTGCCAGACCCCCCAGAGCCTCCCTGTGCCTTTCACACCCCCCAGAGCCTCCCTGTGCCTGCCAGACCCCCCAGAGCCTCCCTGTGCCTTCCACATCCCCCCAGAGCCTCCCTGTGCCTGCCAGGCAGGGCAGGGAAAACACAGCGAGAGGTTCCTGAGCTGAGATGAGGACGGGCAGAGATCGCTCCCTGATCAGCACCGTGGGCAGGGCAGACCCAGCCTGGGGGCATCGATTCCATTTATTCCCACAATGAGAAGTGCATTCCCTCTGCCAAAGCCCTTGCCCAGCGCTCCGTGCCCCCTGCCCGGCTCTGCCTCCTCCCCGCCCGCGGCGCAGACAGACGGCGATGGGGGCACGGCCAGGGCGGCACACGGAGCTGGGCCACGGCTCGGGGAGGGCAGTGGGAGCCCTTCCCCTGCTCCAGCACGGCCTTCCCACGGCTCACAGCCTCCTTGGGCAGCCCCCGCTCCGGCGTGGGCTCCTCCCCAGGTTGCGGGTGCATCTCTGCACCCCCCTGGCCCTCCCCGGGCTGCAGGGGCAGAGCTGCCAACCCAGGGGCTTCCCCACGGGCTGCAGGGCAATCTCAGCTCCAGCCCCTGCAGCACCTCCTGCCCTCCCTCTCCTGTGCCCTCGGGGTCTGCAGAGCTCTGCCTCTTACATATTCTCACCCTTCTCTGGCTGTAATTCCACCTGAGCAATGAGCTTGGTTTTTATTCTGAAGTGTGTTGTCCCAGAGGCATTGCCACCATTCGAGATTGGCTCAGCCTTGAGCAGAGGCACATCCATCCCGGAGCCACTGGATGAGTTATAAAGCAGAGCAAAACCTGGGATCCCCAAGCAATTTAACACAAAAATTCCTAGGGAATGTTTAACTAGAAGCCAGGACTTGGGGATTGTCTGGAGATGACAGTGGGCTACAAAGGGATGCTTACACTGACCCACGAGGAGACAAAGGGGATAAAAGGATTTGGGGACAGAATTCTTGCAACATGCCACCTTGGAGTCAGCAAGAACCAGCAAAGGTCAAAAGTTGGTGATGATGAGGAGAACAAATAGGACCATTACCACGATGAAGTAACAGGAACTCCCACCAAAGTATTCCTCAAAAGGATGACCACACCTCCAACTCCACCTGGAGTCTGCCTGCTATGAATATTATAACTGTTGCAATATTGTAATTGTGTGTTGCAATGGCACGAATATTTATGTAGAAATGCTGTAATCTCCCATAGAAATTGTATAATATAATATAATTGACTTTACACTGACTGCCTCGGAGCTCTTTGTCCAGCCTAGCTGGGGGTTCCCCAAAGTTGCCTTAATAAACACCTCGCTGTATAAGGACACGAATAGGCCTTTGGGGGCACGAATTCTCGGTGTCAGTGTGATGGGTTGGTTTTTGTAGGGCCTTCCTTGGTAACCAAGGTCAAAATCTAGGCAGGATTCCATCCCACCTCTTTACGTAACCAGGTGTATATAAGCCCAAGGGGGAGCTGTTCTTGTCTCTTTTGCTTTCTTTTCCTTCTCGGGCTCGCACGCTGACAGGCTCTCGGTGTTTAGGCCTGGCTTATCTGTGTTAGGCCANCTATTGCATTTGTTACTTACTGAGTTAATTTCTGAATTTAGATTGTATATATTTGTTTGTCTTATTTCCCTTTTTGTCTCCCTCTCCCCTTTCCCTTCCCCTTGTCCCTTATTGGGGTGGTTGGGGGTCCCTGTCTCGTTGTACCCAGTATATAAATTTAATGTATGTAAATATATATATATATAACTTCAATTTTCTCTTGCTGCTTTTTGCCATTTTCGGGAGAGGGAGGGGGGAATCTTTCTTGGGGGAATCTTTCTGGTGAGGTTTGGCTGTTGGCAGAGAGAGCCAACCCCAACTTTCACAGTCAGTTAGACAGGAGAAGCTTCCAACACCAGAGAAGGCAGCCTGGGGGGGGGGCAACACATCCAGCCCAAACCCTCAGAGGTGCCCCTGACAGCCCTCCTCCCTCTCTTGCAGCTGACCTACCTGCCTCCGCCGTGGGGTGAATGTCGCTCGTCGGAAATGGGCTTAGACTTCTTTCCCGTTTACAGCATCACGGCCTGCAGGATCGACTGCGAGACACGCTACATCGTGGAGAACTGCAACTGCAAAATGGTCCACATGCCAGGTCAGTGCTGGGGGGGCTGGGACAGCCCACCCCACTGCGGTGGTGGACGGCGGCTCTGCCGACCCCCNAAAATCTAGCTTAAGTATTTGGTACAGGGGTTATAAACTACTTTTTAAATGCAAAAGACTATAAAGCTATATAAAACTACATTAGAATCTATAACTATATTAAGGCTTATGGCAACAGTGTCTCCTTAAAAGAGGAAGGCACACGGGTGGAGAAAGAATGTAAACAGGAATGTGGAAGAGAGAGCTGGGGATGGGCTGCAAGTTACAGGACTTGGAAGCTACCAAGGAGAAGTTGTGTTAGGAGAAATATAAGGGAAAGTGACAAGTGACCACTGCAACTGTATGTAACAGTGTGTGAAAAACAATAAGGTGTGTGTTAGTTTGCTTGCCGTAAATACGCTGCTTTGCTGCTTTTTTGACCACCACAACCCCCCACCAGCAGCAGCAGCAGCAGCAGCAGCAGCAGCTGGGCAGTGCAGGGGTGAGGAGAAGTCAGCCCAGTTGGGTAGAACGCGGTGCAAATAATGCCAAGGTTGTGGGTTTGGTCCCTGTAGGGACTCAAGGGTTGCACTCAGTGGTCCTGCTCTGTGGTTCTCTGAGCTGGGCTTAAAGGAGGTGGGAATACCTTTCCCTAAGGAAAGATGAATGATAATACGCTTGTGGAAATGTCCTGAAATCGGGGCAAGGCGTGGCAGAGGGAGTGGGGTTTGACTTCCCCTTAGAGAATCATGAAGATTGGAAAAGACCTCCAAGATCATCAAGTCCAAGCTTATTTAGAGAATCACAACATATTCTGAGTTGGAAGGGACCCACCAGCTCTCAAGTGACTGACCCATTCAGGGCTTTGAACTCCTGACCTGGGTGTTTTTAGCCCCAAGTTTTAACCAGCTGAATGAATTATTTACCCCAGTGGACACCCCTGGGTGGTGTTTCCAGCAGCCCCCTCCCCATCTCACAAGAGAAGACCCCCGTGGCGGGCAGAGGTGGAGACCAACCAGGGTTCACTTGGCTAAAAGGAGGTCCTTGTGCCCCCATGGAGAGCCTGGTGGCCCCATCTGATGGCCATGTCCTTTCCCTGCAGGGGATGCCCCCTTCTGTACCCCGGAGCAGTACAAGGAATGCGCAGAGCCTGCGCTCGGTGAGTACCACCAGGGCCCCCTGGCACCACGGGGGGCCTTCCTTCTGCATCTGGGGGATCTGGAGGGGCAGGACTGGGGGGATCTGGAGCAGCTCCAACCCAGGGGTGGGTTTTGAAGAGACCCAACTTGTTGGGAAGTGCTGGGATAAAGCTGGGGCTCCATCACCACAGAAAGCCTCGGGATAACGGGAATCCCAGGAGCACCTCTGGGCCTGGCTTTGGGATCAAGGGTCCCATTTTAAGTCTGGATTTAGGAGACTCAACCACCACCAGCTGCTGGTAACAGAGTGTAGCCTCCAGCAAAAGGTCTCTTTCCAAGACAGTGAGAAGTGGGATGAACTGGGAGAGGAATGGCCAGGAGTGACCCCCTGGCCCTCTCTGGGGGACAGAACTTCTGCTCCCCCATCTGCTCCATGTCCTGCCTTCTGAGGTCTAACCCTGGCACCTCCTCCAGGTTTGCTTGCTGAAAAGGACAGCAACTACTGCATCTGCAGGACACCCTGCAACCTGACCAGGTACAACAAAGAGCTCTCCATGGTCAAGATCCCCAGCAAGACCTCGGCCAAGTACCTGGAGAAGAAGTTCAATAAGTCAGAAAAATACATCTCGTGAGTGTTGCACAAAACTCAGCTTTGCTTCCTGGGGGGGAAGGGTCTGTAAAGCCCCACGAGCTAAACCAGCCCTGGCCAACCCATCACTGGCACAGGGGTGTCCTCCAACCTGGAAGAGAGGAGGGCTAGGTTGTGTTCTCCTCAGGAGAAGCGGTTCCAGACAGCACTTGTTCCTTCCCTAGGCTTGGCCTCATGAGTGTAACCCATTCCCACCACAAAAAAAGGCAAAACCTCCTCTTTCTTTGTCAGGACAGCCCAGATTTGCTGTCCCTGTTGGAGATGGGCCAAACTCTGGGCTGAAGACCTAAGGGCAGCCACAGCCTTGGACCTCTCCCAGCCCCGGGCACTGCCATGTGTAGGCACTGAGAGTTATTCCATGTTATTCCATATCCTTTGGACTCCTGCTGTTCTCACAGAATTACAGAATCCCTGATGGATTTGGGTTGGAAAGGACCTTAAAGCCCACCCATGGGCAGGGACACCTCCCACCAGCCCAGGCTGCTCCAAGCCCCATCCAACCTGGCCTGGGACACTCCCAGGGCTGGGGCAGCCACAGCTTCTCTGCCCAACCTGTGCCAGGGGCTCATCCTTTCCCTGCAGGGAATTATCACCAAAGGAAAGAGTTACCAGCAAAGTGAGATCCAGAGCTCAGATCCAGAGAGATCTTGGGGAAACATTTTCCATCCTCTCCTAAGGCTGTCAGAGCCCTGATGGTGCCCTGGGGTCTTGTCCTGCAGGAGATCCGAGTGCTGTGGCTTGCTGAGGCCCCCCGAGAGAGAAACCATCAGGCCAGGGAGAGGAATAAAGCCCCAAAGTCCCATTTTTGCACTGGTGTCCACTGGTGGCTGCTGGGCTGATGTTCTTTTCCTCTTTCCACAGAGAGAATATTCTTGTGCTGGACATATTTTTTGAAGCACTCAACTATGAGACAATTGAGCAGAAGAAAGCCTATGAAGTGGCAGCCTTACTTGGTAAGGAGGGTCAGGGGGCTGTGCTGGAGTCTCTGGGGGGTGGGGTGGGGTGGGACACACTCAGGGGGTGCACAGCTCATGGAAAACCCCAGCAAGGTCCTGACACCTTCCTGGCCAGCACACCTTCAACCCCAGCTCTTGCTTCCCAAACACCACCAAGCCATCCCTGGAAAGTCCCAGGAACCACATCCAGGGACCACATCCAGTCTGTGTGTCCATGGTGAGCTCCTCCATCCCTGCTTGCCACCAGCACCCCAGTTTTGGGAAATCCCAGGCCAGGTGGGTGCTGGGTGCTCTCTGTGGTGCCCCCAATGCTGGAAGAGCAGTGTGTGGAGAAGACCAAGCTCAAAAATCCATCCTCCTTTCCAGCCAGACCCCCTCTTTGCCTTTGGGTGGTGCCCCACAGCTTGATGGAGAAGGTGAGGGAGATGTTGGTTTGGTCAGACTTTGTGGGTGCCAGATTTGGGTGCTTGGCACCTGTTGGGTTTGGGGTGAGGTGTTCAGTCAGGAGAAGCAGGTGTGGTCCTTGTGTGCCACCCCAAAACCCTGGATCCCTCCTGGGGGAAGGATCAGCACCTCTGAAAGGTCCTTCCATGGGGCTGGCGGCTCCAGGATGGGGACACTGTGGGAATCGTGGCCCACTGGGTGCCCCCTGCTCTGCAAACTGGACCTGCTGTGAGCCCTCCTGCACTTGTGGGTTCCTCAGGAGTTCCAGTGAGGTGGTGAAGCCTCTTTGACACAAACCTCCTTTGCAGGACCTCACATGACCCTCATTCCCAGCCCTCAACCCCCCTTGAACCAGCACTTTGTCCCCCCCAATCACCTTTTTCCATCTTTCCTCTCTCTGTGTCTCATGGACACCCACAGCAGAAGTCCCTTCACACTCCCCACCCATGGGTGCCTTTGCTCTGGGGGGACAACACAGCTGATCCATGAGGGATTTGCAGCCAAATCCATGGGATTTCTCTTCCCTGACCTTTGGCAGAGCACCACAGCTCATGCTCAGCAGTCCTTTTCCTCCTCTCTCCGTGGTTCCTCCTCCCCAGCCCCTCCCCAGCCCTGGGGGGCTCAAGGAGAAGCCTTGAGATGCTTCCCTAAAACCAAAATCCAGGCCACCTCCCTTTCCTCCCTTTGGCAGGTTTGGGTTTTTCCTCAGCTCTGGGGACATCCCCTCATTCTTCTCCAGCATCTTTCTCCTTCCCCAGCCCAGGGTGGGAATTGGGAGCTGAGATTCCTGGGATGCTGTGTGACTGACAGGGGGATTCCTTGGATTCCTCTGGCACCCTCATTAGGCTTCCAGCTGGTGGCCTCGTTAGCAGCACAAAGGCTTTGGTGGCCAACAACATCCTCCCAGGGCTGCTGTTTGTGGAGCTGCTGGGGCTTCTGGGGGTGCATTTCCCCACCCTTTGGAGGTGGCAGCACCACGGTTTTGGGATGAGAGGAGGTGGGAATGCCTTTCCCTATGGAAAGAAGGATGCTGACAGCCTTTCTGGAATGCCCTGAGATAGAGGGAAGAGAGACATGGACGTGATTCCCCCTCATAGAATCATCAGGGTTGGAAAAGACCTCCAAGATCATCCACTCCAACCTTATTTAGCCCCAGCTGTTCTCCTGGGGGTTGTTTCCTGCAGGCCCCTCCTTGCTTTTCAAGGGAGGGCCCCCTTGGCAGGTGGAGGTGGGCACCTGGCAGGGTTCCCTTGGCCAAAGGGAGGTCCCTGGTGGTCCCTCAGGTGGCTCTGGGAGTGTTGTTGTCTCTCCTAGGTGACATTGGAGGCCAGATGGGGCTGTTCATCGGTGCTAGCATCCTCACCATCCTAGAGCTCTTCGATTATATATACGAGGTAAGGCCCTCACCCTTCTGGGTTTGCCAGCCTTGATGCCAGGCTGGACCCTCCATGCCTCACATGCCAACACGGATTATCAATTTGATTTAATAAGGCTATCATTTTAATTAATAATACTGCCTAATTAATGCCCTGCAGCAGTGGGTGGTGCTGTGAAGTGTGGTGAGGAGGTTCCTACATCAGCAGGGGCTCTCCGTGGAGGAGCTGGCATGGAGCCACACCATGGCACAGCCAGGCTGCCTTGGCACCTCTGCTGATGAGATTTGCTTCTCTCTTGGCCTAATTAAGCACCTGCTTGAGCAGGGAGGTGGCACCAGGTGACCCACTGTGGTCCTCTGGAGCCTGACCCGGTGTGAGGTCTGTGCCCCTCAGGTGGCCCCGAGCTGTCACATCCCCCCTGCAGGAATTGTCCCTGCAGGATCCTCCCCCACTGGCCCTGGGAGCACCAATTCCAGCTGCTCTCCACACCCTCCTGCCATTTGGGCTTTTCCCACCTCTTTTTTTCCCCCAAACCAACCCCCCCCAAAGGGTCTTTCCCACCAGTTGTTGGTTTTCCTTCCCCATCTTCATCATCACGTTGCAAAAGGCTTTGTGTTGAGGGTCAGGCTTGTGATTTCTGTTCCTAAAGTGGGGACACTGAGGTGGGGGAGGAGCTGCTGAGGGACCCCTGGTTTGCACCAAGGTGACCCCAGAGGCCCAAAATTACGTGTCCTATTTACAGCAGGAAAAGTAGAGCTTGTTGTAGAATCCAAGAATGACTGAGTGGGTTGGGTTGGAAGGGACCTCAAAGCCCACCCAGTGCCACCCCCTGCCATGGGCAGGGACACCTCCCACCAGCCCAGGGGGCTCCAAGCCCCATCCAACCTGGCTAACAGCCAACCAGGAACAGGAATGCTTCTCACTGCAGGCTTGGCAAATATCCTGGCTCTTGGGGGGCAGATCCATTACAGGGTGGGGATTTTCATCCCT
>VXBX01006043.1:20145-50482 GCA_013400415.1 Scytalopus superciliaris | reverse complement strand
CCAGGGGGGGAGGTGGGACACCCCAGGATGGTCGGGGGGTGAGCTGGGACACCCCAGGATGGTCAGGGGGGCTGTGGAGAGCTTGGCTAATTCCACCTATAGAGGGAAACCACTCGACCAGGAGGGCTGGCACGAGGGTGGCACCTCTGGGTGCTCCTGAGGAGCTCATCCTCCAAAGGACTTGCTGAAGAGCTGGCTTTGTGCTGTCAGGTCTCAGGGTGTGGCCACTGGCCACGTGTCCCTTGTCCACGGGGTGCCCCTCAGCCATCCATCAGCTGGAAACAAGTGCTCACCCACAGCGTGGCCACAAAGCTGTGGAGCTGCCAAGCTCTGTCTCCTGCTGGCAAAGCCCTGTGCCAGCCTGGTCCCTGTAGCCCCTTCTGGACCAGTGGAGGGAATTGGTGCCAGGCCTGGCTCGAGGGGACACTTTGCAACATCTCCAGGCTCTTTGCCACGTCCATGAGAGCCTGTTCTGGGTTCCCAGCACAAACTGGTCTGTGTCCCTTACTGATGGCTGGAAAGGGCCTTGGCCTGGCTCCATGGTTGGACTTTGTGCTGTATTTCCTTGGAGTGTCTCCACCTTTGGGTTGGAGTCTAAGGATGAACGTGGGATTTTACAGGGCCCAGCCCCCAAAAATGCAGCAGGAACTCACTGACAGAGCAGGGATATTGGTGGTGGACAGGGGGGAGCAGAGAGATGCTGCCCACAGTGCCCATCCCTGGCAGGCAACTGGTGCCAGCTGTCAGCTGAGACTGGAGGAGATGCCACCAAACTGGGCCAGTCTCCTGGGCTGCTGTGCTAAATTCATGGGCTAGCCCTTTACTGAAACAGATCTTATAAACCTCTCCTGTGAGGGAAGGCTGGGAGAGCGGGGATTGTTCAGCCTGGAGGAGCTTCAGGGTGACCTCACTGTGGCCTTCCAGGACCTGAAGGAGCTACAGGAAACATGGAGAGAGTATTGACAAGGGCATGGGCTGATAGGACAAGGGAATGGCTTCAACCTGCCAGGGGGCAGGGCTAGGTGGGGTATTGGAGTGGAATTCTTGGCTGGGAGGGTGGGGAGGGGCTGGGATAGAATTCCCAGAGAAGCTGTGGCTGCCCCAGCCCTGGGAGTGCCCAAGGCCAGCTTGGACAGGGCTTGGAGCACCCTGGGCTGGTGGGAGGTGTCCCTGCCCATGGCAGGGGGTGGCACTGGGTGATCCTTAAGGTCCCTTCCCACCCAAACCATTCCTTTTATGATTCTCTTTGAACACTCAGCCTGTGTATCAACCCAAAGAAAGCCCATGGGGGTCGCCACCAAACATCAGGGGCTGGCACAGCCCCAGCCACACGGTGGGGAAGGGACAGACACTGCCCCACACCGAAACAAGCTGGAGCCTCTCACATCTCCTGCTGCCTCGAGTCCTTCACCCTGAGAACCCACCATTCCTCCAGCCCTGTGGTGGAGATCCAGCCCACACCCCCCTCTGGGGGCACTGCCAGGGCTCTCTGAGCCTGCTCTGGCTCGGGGCTGACCTGAATCCCCCGGAGCAGGAGGGCAGCAGGACAGAGGAGAGCTTGGCCAGGCCACCTTCCATCCTTTGGTGCCAGGTGGGTCACTGTGAAAGTTTGGGTTGGCTCTCTCTGCCAACAGCCACACCTCACCAGAAAGATTCCCCCAAAAAAGATTNNNNGAGAAGGAAAAGAGAGCAAAAGAGCAAGAACAGCTCCCCTTTCACCTCATACACACCTGATTACATAAAGACATGGGATGGAATCCTGCCTAGATTTTGACCCTGGTTACCAAGGAAGGCCCTACAAAAACCAACCCATCACAGTCACAGGGGGGCACTGCCAGGGGGGCACTGCCAGGGGGGCACTGTGAGATGCCACAGGATCAGTCCCAGAGCACAGCAGAGGTTCCTCCCCCCGCGATGCTGTCGGGGTGAGGGCCATTACCTCCAACAGCCAGGAGAATTTTCTCTCAAAGAAGAAACAACCCAAAGTGGGGTTGTTTTCTCTTCCTGTCCCTCCCCCCTCCCCGAGGGAGAAAGGTGACATTCCCTTCACAGCTTGAGACGTTCGGGAGGAAGCCTGAAAAACGTGCAAAGAAAACTGCGATTCTCACCCCAATGCTCTGCTCCCACCCACCCTCCTGCTGAGGAGCTGCCGAGAGCAGGGGATGCTCCCGAGGGTTGCAGGCACAGTCCATAAAATCCATGGAATGGCACATTCCAAGGTGTTCCTCAACCCCACCACCAGACCCACGTGTCCCCTGTACGTCCTGTCCTCGCCCCCATCAAGACCCCACAGCGGGTTTGCTCTCCTGGGGGGACTCCTGGAAGAAATCAGGAATTGGAGCTGTGCCGGGGGGTTGTTTTTCAGGATGCAAAGCGTGATTTCGATCCCGTCTCCAGAGGAAACGCCTCAGGAGAGTTTGTTGTCAGCACATCTGTCTGCTCGTTCATCACCCCCTGAGCTGTTCCAAGAAAATCTGGCAGTGGGTTCTTGGAAATCATTCGGTTCCTGCCTGTTCTGGGAGTTGGGCAGAAAAGGGGACACCGAGTTGGCAGCTCTGCTGGGATGGAAACAGGCACAGCCCAGATATGAGGAGGGTGTGAAGCCGCTGGGATGAGGCCAGAGGAGGTCAAAGCTGGAGCCCCCTCTGCTCTGGGACGGACTGGGAGAGCTGGGGGGGCTCACCTGGAGAAGGGAAGGCTCCAGGGGGATCTCAGAGCCCCTTGCAGAGCCTAAAGGGGTTCCAGGAGAGCTGGAGAGGGACTGGGGACAAGGCATGGAGGGACAGGACACAGGGAATGGCTTCCCACTGCCAGAGGGCAGGGATGGATGGGATAGTGGGAAGGAATTGCTGGCTGGGAGGGTGGGCAGGCCCTGGCACAGGTTGGGCAGAGAAGCTGTGGCTGCCCCAGCCCTGGGAGTGCCCAAGGCCAGGTTGGATAAACTTGGAGCACCCTGGGATAATGGGAGGTGTCCCTGCCCATGGCAGGGGGTAGGACTGGGTGGGATTTAAGGTCCTTCCAACCCAAACCATTCCATGAGTCTGTGATGTACCAGTTTTCCAGCAGAGCATCAAATGAACACTTCCTAAGGGAAAAATAAAATATTGAATGGAAAGTTGGGGTTTTCCATTAGGAAATGCTCCCTGGAAGTTCTGCCTGCTTTAGGTGGCAATCAGGTACCAGAAGGTTCAACTGGAGAACATGGAGTGACAGGACAAGGGGAAATGGCTTTTAAATTGAAAGAGAGCAGGGTTGGATATTGGGATATTGGGATATTGGGAAGGAATTCCTCCCTGGCACAGGTTGGGCAGAGAAGCTGTGGCTGCCCCAGCCCTGGGAGTGTCCCAGGCCAGGCTGGACGGGGCTTGGAGCACCCTGGGCTGGTGGGAGGTGTCCCTGCCCGTGGCAGGGGGTGGCACTGGGGGGGCTTTGACGTCCCTTCCCACCCAAACCAGTCTGGGATTCTGGGATTGCATCTTTTTCTTTCACTGGCCCAAAAGAGGACCAGGAGAATAAAGTGACATTCAGGTGCTCCCACAGCCCCTTCACAAGGGTGTTGGAAGTGCCACCACTCCTGGATCCCGAGGCCAAGGGGCAGCTCTGCCACCTCCTCAGCAGTGGGAGAGACCTTGAAGTTCTCAGGACACCAACACAGGGAGCAAGTCTGTCTGTCCATGGGAAAAGGGACCTGAAGCAGCAGTGGAGAAGGTGGGATGGAAGGAGACTGCACTGCCAAGGCCAAACCCCTTTCCTATTGGAAATAAGAGGTTTGTTTTTTTTTTCTGGAAAAAAGCAAATAAATAAAGGTGATGCTCAAAGATCAAGAGCTTAGGGAGGATTATTTGGGGGTTCAGGACAAAAACCCCCACCAAACATCAACATGTTAAACAGCCCCCAAAAGCAGCTCTGCAAAAAGGGCAGCTGGAAGCCTTGATGAAGTATTTGCTGCAATGATTTTGGTGGTGGGAGAAGGGATGGAGGGGAAGGTGATCCCACACTTGATACCCCGTTGTGCTGGTTTAAAGGGAAACCACCAGGAGAAATGACCTTGACCCAAAAGAGATTATAAATCAGAGTTGCAATTTAATAAAAAGATTGCAATAAATGCAATGATACAGAGAAATAAATTGGTTTTGACCCTCAAAAAACAAGATGTACAACCTGGGGCACGACCAGGAGGGTGTTCCTTGGCCCCTGTGCTGAGCCCCACGTGGGGCCCTGAGGGCAAAGGGAAAGGGAAGGAAACCTGTTGAGGTTCTGCTCCCCCTCTGGATCCCACGAGTGGGGCCAGAAGTCCCCAAAGCCCAAGATTATCCATGCTTAGGGTCAGGTGGGAATGCCCAGGGTGGGGAGTCTCACAGTGGGTGATTTACTCTGTGAGAAATGGGCTATTTTGGGACTCCCTGCTGGCCCCTGAGCAGCCCTGACCCCTCAGGAGGGTGTGTGAAGGACAGGGGGAGGATTTGGGGTTCATAAATCAGACACTCAACACTAATAAAATAACACATGGCCAAGGCCACCAAAATGAGACATCACAGGCTGGGGAAATGACATGGGGGATTCTTGGGGATGGTCCTTGCAGGGCCAGGAGTTGGACTCGATGGTCCTTGTGGATCCTTTCCAAGTCAGCATATTCTGTGAGTCTGAGTCGGAGAAGATGAACATGAGAGAGTGGCTAAAATTAGAAATCATGGCTGAACTTCAGCCAAAACTTGTGGCAGGGACTGGGAGGCAATGCCAGAAGTGCAGGAGGTGAAGCTGCAGGAGAAGAGGCCACTTTGCCAAGAGAAGCATTAAAAGCTCAGGAGGCTCCTGGTTGGAGTCACTGCCCCAGTGCCTGGGAAGTCAAAGGCTCCTGTATTTACAAGACAGAAGGGGCTGGAAGTTGCTGAGTTCAGTTCCAGCTGGAAAGCAGAGCCTGGCAAAGAGGAGCAGCCTGAAAACCCCATCGGGTCGTGGCACATCCGAATTCCAGCTCTGCAAAGGCTTCTCGTTGCAAATGGGAGTGTTTGGGGGGAAAAGCAAATGGAAGGGAAAGCTGGAAATGGACAATGCTGTGAAACCTGGACACACCAACACCGTTTTCCAACCCAAAATGTTGGCTGTGAAAGGTTTGACTTCGAAAGGAGGATAAAGATGTTTCCATATCCTGCAACAAACAAACACCACCCTGTCCTGATGGGATGTTTTTATTCCAACCACCATCCCAGCCTTTCCAGTGAGTGGCCAAAGCCAAGGAGGTATAAAACTTGAAAATAAAATTATCCTGGCAGCTTTGTTGCTTTCTGCAGGGAGAGCTTTCTGCCAAAATGCCTGTCCCAGTTGCCTCTGCAGTGCGGGCCAGCCCTGCCTGCACCTTACAGAGCCTCTCCTGGGTACTCACAGCCTCATTTTTGGAGCAGCACTTGTTGGAAGTGACACGTTTCCTACCAAGCCTGAGGCTGTTCAGCTTCTGGTGTTGTCTAGAACCAGGACAAAGGGAGATGTTCCCTCAAAAGTCCTCTTTCTGGGCAGGGCTGAGAAGAGAAAGGACAGCTGAGGTGTTTGGGGAAACTTGGAGGGTCGCAGCAAGGCTTGGGTCAGGCTTGGAATGTGCCTGTGGGTCCCAGGGAGTCGATGTGACTTCCCAGCCCTTTTGGGGCTGCCTTGGGTGCAGAATGAAGAAATCAGGGACAGCAAGGAATGGGAAATCCTCAGTATTCCCACATTTGGAGGAAAGATGAAAGGTCAAAAAGCACAGAGATGGAGCTGTCCCACATCTCCTGCCCAGAGCCAGGTGGGCATCCTCTGCAAAATTTGGGCATAAACAAGCAGAGAAGGAGCTGCTTCTGACTTGTATGAATAAAACCCCATCAGGCTGTCCTGGCTGCCCCGTGCCCTCTGCCTGGCACAGCAATGCCAGTCCCCCAAGCTCGGAGTGCAGCTGGAGAGGCTCCCTGTGGTGGCCACAGGGGCTGGTGCAGGGCTGGTCACAGCCCAGGGGGTTTGTTAACCTGCCAAGAAGTCGTGACAGGGGTTGGTTTGGCCCTGTGTGACACTCCCCCAGATGTGCAGCACCTCTGCAAGGCACCAGGGGCCCAGCAGGCAGTCCCTGGTGTGTCCTGCAGCGAGATGTTGGTGTGCAGCTTCTCTGAGGGGTCTCAGCCGTGAGGTGTCACCCCTTGCACCATGTCCTGTGTCCTCATTGCTGTTGTCACCCCCGTCCCTCCCCCAGCCAGCTCACCCGTTGATTCCCCACCCTCCCTGGAGATGTCATCTTCACATTCCCTGGATATTTCAGAGCAAGGCATTTGGAGGCTGGAAGGGGCTCTCAGCTCTCCCCGGATCCTTCCCTTCTCCCAGATGTTCTCCTGGGCTGATGGATCTGAGCCAACCCAGAAGGTCCCCGTGGTGCTTTCACAAGGAAACCTGACCGAGCTGTGGCACCTCCAACACCCCCTCCCAAGCTGACAAGCCTTGATAAATCGCAGAGGCCCCCCACGTGTGTGTCTGTCACATCCTTCCCGCTGGGCTTTGTGTGCCAGGCAGAGCCCAAAATAGCCCAGTGACGCCACCCCCGTGCTCTGGAGTGTTTTGCAGGATGCCCAGGCACCAGCTGGCAGTGCCAGCGCCGCTCACACGTCACGGCTGGCTCAAAACACACACGGGAACGGGGAGGGGGGCAAGGCTGGTGAGTGCTCAGGCTCAGCATTCCCTGCTGAGCCCCCGTGCTCTGACTCACAGACACAGCCTGGAGCGTGGCCAGGGAAGGGGCTGGAGCTCCAGGAGGGGCTGAGGGAGGAGAAAAGGAGGCTCAGGGGGGACCTTCTGGCTCTGCAAGTCCCTGATGGATCCAGGGGGGGATTGGGCTCTGCTCCCAGGGAACAGGGACAGCAGGGGAGGGGCAGGTGGGACATCAGGAGGGATTTCTCCCTGGAAAGGGTGGTCAGGCTTTGGAAGGGGCTGCCCAGGGAGGTTTGGAGTGCCCAGCCCTGGAGGTGTCCAGGTAACGACTGGACAGGGCACTGAGTGCCAAGGTGGGCATCGGGCACAGGGTGGACTGGATGATCTCAGAGGTCTTTTCCAACCTCAAGGATTCTGGGATTGGCAGGGAACAGAAGCTGTGCAGAGTTTCTGGGTGACTCCAGCAAAACAGGTTCAGTTTTGGGCTCTCCTTTCCAAAGCCATAACGTTGATGGTGTTTGAAGCAGCCCCAGCCCCAGCTTTGCCCTCCTTTTGTGCCACCAGAGCCACCCAAAAGAGTCCAACCCAAACCATCATGTTTGATTTAACTTGTTTCAGTCACAAATGACCCAAAGCTGAGCTCCAGATAAAATGCCTCGTGAGAAGAAGCAATTCCCCTGCAGTTGGGAAGACCAACCATCCCAAGTGCCCCCTTTTTCCTTTTTTACCATTTCTAACTCACTCTTTCTCAAGAGGAGCTTCTTCAAACTGAGCATTTTCTCAAGAGGAGCTTCTTCAAACTGAGCATTTCCTTTCCTTTCCACCCTGGAGATATTTTTAACCAGCTCCAACCAACAACCACCTTTGGGGATGCTCCAATTCCTTCCCTCTGTCAGCAGCACCTTTTAAACACCCAGCCCAAAACTGCTGGGGATGTTTCAGGAGACAGAAACTCTCCCTGTACATCACACACAGCCTGTCTATGGGAAGCTGAAGTTTCCCCCTTGTTCATTTTCGTCGCTGAAATGTATTGCTTGTAAAAAATCTGAATTCCTTTTGATGCTGATTGTACCCATCCAGTCCAATCCAGCTCTTCTCTCATCTCTTTAATGTCCTCCCCTGTTCCCTTCTCGCCTGCTCCGATAACATCAAAGAGCCTCTTCCTGTCGCTGCCACATCACTTTTGTTAATTTGTGCTCTCAGAGCCCTCCTCGGCTCCGTGTCGGGAAGAATTGACTTCAAACATGACGAGGCAGGAGCTCCTCGTGGGGGCTCACGGGGAATTCCTTCTCCTCGGGAGCCCACGGTGCTCCCTGTGCCCCTTGGGATTCCCTGGAGGGGGTTTTTGTCAGAAAATCAGAGTTGGGGGATGGTTTGGGTTGGGAGGGAACTTAAGGATCATCCATTCCCACCCCATGCCATGGGCAGGGACACCTCCCACCAGCCCAGGGTGCTCCAGGGAGACCTGAGAGCGTCTTCCAGTGCCTAAAGGGGCTCCAGGAGAGCTGGAGAGGGACTGGGGACAAGGGATGGAGGGACAGGACACAGGGAATGGCTTCCCACTGCCAGAGGGCAGGGATGGATAGGATAGTGGGAAGGAATTGCTGGCTGGGAGGGTGGGCAGGCCCTGGCACAGGTTGGGCAGAGAAGCTGTGGCTGCCCCAGCCCTGGGAGTGTCCAAGGCCAGGCTGGACGGGACTTGGAGCACCCTGGGCTGGTGGGAGGTGTCCCTGCCCATGGCAGGGGGTGGCACTGGGTGGGCTTTGATGTCCCTTCCCACCCAATTCTGGGATTCTCTGGCAAAACAGATGCCTGCTGGTTCTAAAACAGGGATGTGCTAAACGATGCCTGAGGCACAACAAAGGCTGGAGCTGGGAGGGTTAATGAAATGATCTCCATCCCCAAAACAACCCTCATCTCATTGAGGGACACATTTAAACTTCAGGGTCACCAGCAGCACTTCCCTGGGAGTGTCCCAGTCCAGGTTGGACGGGGCTTGGAGCAGCCTGGGCTGGTGGGAGGTGCCCCTGCCCATGGCAGGGGGTGGCACTGGGTGGGCTTTGACATCCCTCCCAGCCCAAGCAGTGTGTGACTCCTGCTCCTCTGCACTGTGAGCAGAGCCTGCACACGCAGCTCCAGGCCATGCTCCATGAAAACACATTCCAGGTGCCCATCCCGCAGCTCCAGCAGAGGGAGGAGCCCAGGCAGGTGCCATTTGGTGGCACGGCGGTGGCAGCGAGGCGTGGGCGGGCAGCGCTCGGGCTCTGGTGCCTGCACAGATGGCACAGGGCAGGCAGGGGTGTGCCACGTGCCCAGATCTGCCCAGGCTGTCTCACCCACATCCAGACAAAGCTCTGCCAGGTCCTGAGGCTTTGCTGGCATGAAAAGCTGCTGCCCATGAGCCCTTTAAACCCCCTGCCCGCTCCGGGCTCGGTTTTCCGGTGCTGCAAAGCCCCATCCCTGCCCGTGGGGTGGGGATGTCAGAGGCAGCAGCTCCTGAGCCCCAGAACCAGGGTGTTTACTCACCCATTAAATCCCAGATGGAGCCTGGGAATTAGAAATGTCCACTTGGCCCATCAAGGCATATCAATTTCCTTCTCACTCCTCCCTGAGGACAGGCTCTAATTGCTTCCTGAATGATCCCAGGCGATTAATTACAGAGCCCTGTGTTCGGTCTGAGCTGTGGTCACACATCCTGGAGTCCCAGGGGAGCCTTTCCCAGGCTGTTCCAGTTGGAGGGGACACTGGTGGTGTTTCCCACCCAGGGCTCAGCACTCTGAGGGGCAGCTGGGACCTCCATCCTGCCTAATTCCTGTTGTCTGGAAGTGCAGCCTCCAGCCTGAGAGGCGCTGAGGGATTTCCCACCAGTGCAAGGCAGGGCAAGGAAACTTCTCCAGCAAAGTCCTTCCTGCAATGGGAAGTGTTTCCCCCATGGAAGTTTCCTTATTCAGAGCTCTAGAAACATCTTGGGAGAGCTCTGTGAAAATGAAGTGCCCAAGGTCAGGTTGGACAGGGCTTGGAGCAACCTGGGCTGGTGGGAGGTGGCCCTGCCCATGGCAGTGAGAGGGAATTAAAGGAGCTTCATGTCCCTTCCAAGCCAAACCAAGCTCTGATTCTATGAAAATTAAGCCTTCGCTGGGCTGAAATTGGGCTGAAATTGGCCTGTTTTGTGGCCACACACATCACAGTTGTTAAAAAAAAGCACCCAAGGGACATCAGTGAGCTTTCCAGGAGTCCAAGGAAAACATGGATGTTACTCCAGCAGAGTTTGGAGCCAAGTCTACAACCAATAAAGATGAAACAAGACCGAGTTGTGTCCAGATAAAGCCAGGGAGTGTTTTCTAACCTTTTCCTGACGAGCTCTTCAATTAGCTGTTGGCCCAGCTGCATTGGAAGTGCTGCAGTGCCCACCCCGTGCCCCTCAAAGCCAGCTGGGATGGCACCTCTGCAAGAGCCGGGCAGAAAAGGATATTATTGGCTTGTACCAGATACAAAATCACTGCTGGAAACGTCTTGGCTTGCCCTGAAGATAAAAAACTTCAAATCCTCTCTCTTTCTGAGTCAACAGCCAGAAGCAAATTGAAGACACAGAGAGAGCAGCTTGGGGAGATCCACCACCTCACACCTGACCTGCTCCGACCCGGCTGGAGCTCAGGGCACCACATTTCTCCAGGCCTGGTCCTGCTCCGGGCTCAGCTGGTGCAGCTGCTCCTGCCAAATCCTGCAGGACTCCCAGGCAATTCCACCTTCTGTGGGAACAACACTGAGGAGAAACCAAAGAGGAGCCCCTGGCAGGAGTGGCAGTGCCAGTGGGCAGCTGGAGGGCTCGGGGTGAGTGTGCCAGCCAAGAGTGCCACAGATGGGCCCCTTCGTGCCACCCTCATCCCAGCTTGGCATAGAGTTGGAATCCCTGGGTTGGAGTCACTGCAGGGGGACCCAGAGAAGAAGACAGGGATGGTTTCCACCCTTCCAGCAGCAGAAGGGGGGGTGGGGAACGTGCAGAGGGACTGCACTTTGTAAGGAGATGAAATTCTGGTTAAAAACAAGTTGGTTTTTTTCAGTGCAGGAAGTTTGTAGCTGCAGAAATGCTCCTTTGGGGATGTGGTGGAGGGCAAGACACAGAGGGGCCTCAGCAGCCCAGCAGGAGGAGGAGGCTGGATGTCTTCCTCTACCAGCTTTGGTCGAAAAAGGTGGACCCTCCACCCACTGAGCTTGGGGGCTGCTCAACCCCATCCCACTGGGAATTTTGAGATGTTTGGGAGCCTCTTGGTGCTGAACGAAGGCAGACTCAGGAACTGTTGGGTGGGCAGAGTGTCCTCCTCTGAGCTGGGGGAGCTCTGGTGGCACCTCAGCTCTGGGAGCCCCATCACCAGGGGCCAAGGGGGCTGAGGGAGGGCCCTTTGGGGTCAGGACACCATCCTGAGGGCCCCACATCTGCTGGTGTGAGGGTCAGTGCCACTGTGTGCCACTCTGGGCTCTGAAAAGAGTTTAATCCCCACCCCAAAAAAGGGGGTCCTCAAGGCTGAGACCCTGATGGTGAGGGCACTGCTGGGGGGTGAAGACAACACTCCCAGCAAGGAGCTGAAAGCATCTCCATCCAAAATGGGAGTCCATCAGTGAAGGTGAAGGATGGGCAGGGACTCTCATCCCTCAGTCACAGCTCTCTGAGACCCTTCAGCACAGGGTCAGAGTTGGCCCTTCCAGAGGTGCCTTTCAGGTGAATCAGCTCAGGGATTTTTGGCTTTGCCTCCAAACTCTGCAGCTGAGGGGGCAGGAGAAGCTGCAGGGCAGGAGGAGGAACAGCAACAAACACTTTGCCTCCAGGGCTGTCCCAGGTCTGTCACTGCCCTTGAGAAATTCCCCCAACTCTGTGCTCTGCTTTCTGCTTCTCCAATTCCCCCTCCAAAGGAAGCTTTAGGAAGGTGACAGATTTTGCTCCTAAACCCAGTGCTAGACTTTCATCTGCAATTTTATTTCATTTTTCCTGCTTTGCAAGGCCACAGCTGAGATGCCCCACAGAGCCAGCAGGCACCAGCCATGCCCTGCCAAGCAGCTCTTGCAAGCTGAGATGCTCCAAATGCCAGTGTCAGAAATGACAGGCATCAAGAGCCACCAAGGGAGGTGAAAATCCCATGCACAGCCCAGGAGGAATTTGAAGTTCATTGGGACTGACACGGGGTTTGGCTGAGCAGGAGCTCAGTAAAATCACCCTCAACACCCAGGGGTGTTAAACCAAGCTGGGATTGGCACCCAAGGGGGTAGTGCCCTGTAGCTACACGAGGCAAAGGCCCGGAGCTCTGCATCACCTGTGCTGGGCACCAGGGTCTCAGGAGTGGCACAACGAGCAACATCCCATGGGAATATCTCCTGGGCAGCCTGGTGTGCTGGTTTAAATGTAAACTGGCAGGAGAAATGAACCCAACTCACAAAAGACTGCAAGTCAGAACTACAATTTATTAAAAAGATCACAATAAGTCCAAGGGTACAGAGGGAAAAGCCCGTTTGACCCCCAGAAACNTTACCACACCCGAGTCATTGGTGTGAAGACAGGAAACCTTTCTTATCTCACAGAGGTTCCCAAACACCCACCCTGTAGCCTGAGGGGTCAGGTGTGCCCCGGGAAGCTGCTGCAAATGATCCATTGTTAGCAGCTCAGGAGAAATTACAGAGGGTGTAGAATACACAGTCTTAGCCACACCCACACAGTGACAAACTGATCCTGGTCACTACAACCAGGACACCTGGAAACACCTCAGGAGAAAAAGCAGGCCCAACCCAAGCCCTGACAGGCAGTTTCTAAAGTGCAGCTACATTTGGGGAGAAGAAGAGAGCCCAGCTTGGCATGGAGATGCTCTTTGGAGCCCAGAGCACGTCCCTGGATTCCCAGCACAGCCCACGTGGCCCTGAGCAGCCACCACAGCTCTTTTACCACCTGAGTGTCCACAAGAACCAGGAAATACTCTTGGAGTCACCTCCACTTCGTGGCCTCTTGGTCAGGGTCACCCAGAGCAGGGTGGAGAGAGAAGCACCTTCTTCTCCAGCAGGCACAAAGCTCCTCCAGCCCGTGGGATGCTCCAAGGAGCAACATGATCACCCTGGAGAACCACCAGCTGGGAAGGACATTTCCATGGTCCACCCAACGAGGTGGGTCCACCCCAGCAGGGACAGCAATTAGTGGTAATTAGACCGGAGTTTTTACCAGAAAGATGATCCTTGTTTTGTGTCATTTTGGACAGAAAGAGGCAAAACCCAATCCCAGCCCCCCAGGAATTGCCTGTGCCAGTGTTTTTCCCACAGCTCCGTGCTTTCTGAAGGCTGTGCTGCCTTCAGCTGATGATCCAAGAGCTCAGAAATTTTCTGGAGAGCTCCATCCTTGTTTTTTCTCGGCTGTGCCGAAGCACATGAATATTAATGTGCTTCACATTCGACTTGAGTTTTCCACTCTGCGAGGCCGCCGTTTCCCCTCCCCTCCTCTCTGGGCTTCCCTGCATTGTTATTCCAGATAGAGAAACGCTCCTCAGCCTCCTGAAAAGACTAATACTGACACTCTGCAGGGTTCCTGCTCGCGTGGGAAGGGCTGGGGGGCAGCTTGGGCACGGGGAGGGTCCAGCTGATGCCACCCCCACCCTCCCAGGCTCGGGGTGGTGGGACCCTCGGTTGGAGGAATTGCTGATCACAACTTGCATTTTCGCCCTCTCTAATCCTCTTCGACCCTCCAACGATTGTTTTCCCCTCCTTAATTTTCCGCAGCCTGTCCCTGATTTCGGTTCCCCCCCTCCCTGCTGCAAAACTGGGCTGCCATTCCAGTCACTTCCAGTAATGCCCTTCATCTCCCCCCCTGGTGTGCCCCCGCCTGGGCAGCCGTGACACCACTTTGCCCCACTGGGCTGGGGGTGTTTGGGGCTGCTGGGCCAGCTGGGGCACAGCCAGGGCAGCTGGGCAGGGGCATCCCCGGGCTCTGAGGGTGCCACGGGCACCACACGCCACAGTCCTGCCAGGGGGACGGGTTTACCCCCATTTCTATGCCAGTCAGGTTGCCCCTTCATTTCTCTGCCACCCTGGCTGCTCCCCCATTTCTGTGCCAACCAGGTTGTTCTCTCATTTCTCTGCCATCCTGGCTGCTCCCTCATTTCTGTGCCATCCTGACTGCTCTCCCATTTCTGTGCCAGCCAAGCTGCTCCCTGATTTCTGTGCCAGTCAGGTTGTCCCTTCATTTCTGTGCCATCCTGGTTGCTCTCCCATTTCTGTGCCATCCTCACTGTTCCCCCATTTCTGTGCCATCCTGGCTGCCTCCCCATTTCTCTGCCAGCCAGGCTGCTCCCCCATTTCTCTTCCATCCTGGCTTCTCCCCCATTTCTGTGCCCTCCTGGCTGCTCCCCCCTTTCTGTGCCAGCCAGGCTGCCCCTCCATTTGCCATGCAGACCCAGCAGGGCTGTTCAGCCCGTGCTCCCTCCCCTGTGTTGGTGTCCCCAGGGGAAGGGCAGGGGCGGCTCCCTTGGGGGACAAGAGCTTTGGGAACTGTCTGAGATGGATGTGCAGCATGTCCCGTCTTCTCCACTTCTGCTCAGTCTGATTTCAGCCCTCCCTGTGCCCCCTCCAGCATCCACAGCCTTCCCTGGTGTGAAAGTTGGGGTTGGCTCTCNGAGCAGGCCTGGCCTAACACAGATAAGCCAGGCCTAAACACCGAGAGCCTGTCACCGAGCTAACCCGTGAAGGAAAAGAAGCAAAAGAGCCCAAGAACAGCTCCCGCTTGGGCTTATATACACCTGATTCCGTAAAGAGATGGGATGGAATCCTGCCTAGATTTTGACCCTGGTTACCAAGGAAGGCCTACAAAAAACAACCCATCACACCTGGAAACTCCCAGAGAGCAGCCAAACCTCAGTCAAAGCACACAAAGCTTTGCAGAGCAGAAATCCCTCTTTTTCCACCCAATCTCCCAAAGGAAAATGCGACAGGAGAAGAGCAAAGATCACAATGAGCTCCCAAAGGCACGTGGGTGCCCACCGGCCCCAGCTGGCACCCTGTGCCCCCTGAGGCAGCACCGGGGCTGGGAGCTGAGCCAGCCCAGCCAGGCTGGGGGAGCAGCAGGACTGGGGGGAGACACGGGCTGTGCAGCAGAGACTGGGCTGGAGCTGAGGGAGGTTTGGATGGACACCGGGATGGGGAGATCCCACCTTTGGCTCTTCTTGGACACTCTCCAGACCGTTTGCACTTCTTGTCTTGGCACAGATTCCCCAGGGAACTGTTTGCAGAGACATTTGGTGACAGTTCCCACCTCCTTCTCCAGCCCTTCCCCAGCCCAGGTTTGGCAGTTTCAGGTTTTCCTGGTGCTGCCACAGCCCACGGTCACCCAAAGGCTCTGGGGGGCTTCTGGGTGGATTTTATTCATTAGGATAATTAATGGCTGCTAATGAGAAACAACTTTCAATCTGGACCCTGGCAACCCACAAGTGCAATTCCAACACACATTGTTTTCGCTTAAGAAATCTGAATTTCTTTTTCCATTTCCTTTCCCATCCACCTCCTTGGCAAGGTGGTACCCAGAGCTATTTTTGATTCATCTCAATAAGTGAGAGGAGTCTCAAAGTTTGCCACCTTCCCACTTGGCCACACGAGGTTCCAGCAGGTGAAGTGGGATCCAAGGTGGTCACTGAGCTCAGAGAGCCCCAGCAATGGCCAAGTCTCATTTGCAGGTGGGAGAAGTGCTGGAATCCAGGAGTGAGTCCTGTGAGGAGCAGCTCAGGGAGCTGGGGGGGCTCAGCCTGGAGAAAAGGAGGCTCAGGGGGGACCTTCTGGCTCTGCAGCTCCCTGATGGATCCAGGGGGGGATTGGGCTCTGCTCCCAGGGAACAGGGACAGCAGGGGAGGGGCAGGTGAGACATTGGGATCATTTCTGCCTGGAAAGGGTGGTCAGGCTTTGGAAGGGGCTGCCCAGGGAGGGTTGGAGATGCCCAAGGCAGGACTGGCCATGGCACTGAGTGCCAAGGCAGGCATCGGGCACAGGGTGGGCTCTGTGGGCTGGGAGGGCTTTTCCAGCCTCAGGGATCCTGTGACTCCAGGATTTCCATGGCAAAGCAGAGGCCAGGGATGTGGCAGCAGCCCCAGGCAGTGCCTTGGCTGCAATCCCAGGGGTGGCAGCTGAGCTGGGGCTGCTCTTGGGCCACTCGTGCTCCTCTGCAAAAACAACCCCAAAGGCAGCCCCAGGCCCTGGTGTTGGAATGGGAAACCAGCAGAGGTGGGGGCAGGACTTGGCACATTCAGCCACCTCCAGCAGGGATTTCTCCAGCTGTGGAGCTGGAAAGCTGATCCCCAAAGGGGTCCCTGGCACAGCCCCGAGGAGGACAGGAGTGCTGCAGGCACTGGGAGGATCCAGGGAAAAGCATCCTTGTGAACTACATGTTTGTTTGCCGAGTACAGGATCCAGCCTTTCAATTATGTATGGCAAAATAAGGCATAATTGGTGTATTTACAAGCAGCAGTTTGTCAGATGGGTCAGGGATGAAATATTTAGGAGCACAGTAAGTGCCTTTTTGCCTGGATGGGGTTCCTGGCCCTCCCCTCCCTCACAGCCTGGGGCCAAGGCCAGGAAAAAAACACTCCAACCCCAAAATGGGCTCACAGGGAAAAACACTCCAACCCCAAAATAGGCTCCCAGTTTGTAAGTCAGTTGCTCATAAAACATTCTTTCCCATTTGGGTCTGATGGCTCGTGGGAAATCATTCCCACATGGGACTGGGAATTGCCTGGGAGGGCTGGGGGTGACTGGGAGAGGAAGGAGCCCCAGGGGAAGGGGAGAAGGCTCAGACACCGTGGAAGGTGGCCCAGAGCCCCCCACCAGCTCTGCCAGACAGACCCTCCGAGGCAGGACAGGCAGGGATGGAAGGGAAAAGGGATCCTTTCCCAGTGGTGCCAGTGATGCCCCAGACAAGGAGCAGCGTGCCCAGTGCAGCCTCCTGAGGGCAGGAACAGCCCGGGATCCTCATCCCTCCCAGTGCTGCAGGAACAGGAGTGAGCAGCACGTTAGAGGAGATGAATCCTGTGCGTCTCCCAGAGCTGCTCCATGGGAAATTTCATTTTCTTCCAGAGGGCAGTGGCTCTGCTTCCAATGATTGCTGATTATCCCAAGTGATTCACGGCGTGGTGGGGCTGAGTGATGGTTTCTCTCCACCCCAGTGACTCCAACATTCCACCTGGGGTAAGACTGGCTTTTCCTCTCCCATCCTTGGTAAGGGAGGCTTTGGGGAGGATAATCCAGGCTTTTAAGGCCTCCACTCAGCACAGCCCATTCCCACTGGGATCTGCTGGGAAGGGTTTCCCAAGAGATCCCACAGAGAGCTGAGGGGGGGGGAGGTCACTGACCTACTGCAAAAGGCATTTGTCCCAGGGCCAAGGCCAGGAGCTCATCCTGAGGAAAACTGCAAAGGATCCTAAGGACAATTGCAAGGATTCCTAAGGAAAACTGCAAAGGATCCTACAGAAAATTGCAAAGGATCCTACAGAAAATTGCAAAGGATCCTAAGGAACACAGGAAGATTCCCAATGAACACTGCAAAGGATCCTAAGGAACACTGCAAAGGTTCCTAAGGAACACTGTAAAAGATCCCAAGGAACACTGGAAAGATTCCTAAGGAACACTGTGGAGGCTCCTAAGGAACACTGCAAAGATTCCCATGGAGCACTGCAAAGATTCCTAACTAAAACTGCAAAGATTCCCAAGGAACACTGCAAAGATTCCCAAGGAACACAGAAAGATTCCCAAGGAACACTGGAAAGGCTCCTGAGGCTGTGAATCCCTCTGTGCCTTGAATTCCCAGTGGAATGGCAGTCCCATTCCGTGTGTCCCCCCCTGCTCCATGAGAGGGACACACCACGGGGCAAGCCCGGCCAGGGACGGAACTGGGGCCCTGAAGAAGAGCAGAGCAGACTTTGGGGTGGGCTGTGGGAAACTCCTGCAGGAATCCCCGAGCCCTCCATGGGTGGCCCAGCCCTGGCTCTTCCATCTCCTCCCAGGGCCACGTGATTTCTGTTTGCCCCAAATGGCAACCTGGGGATCATTTCATAAAAACAGAGAAACGATCTGCATTGTTGGGATCACCAGAGGGAACTTCTGAGCTCCCCTTTGTCTGCTCCTGTCACAGCCCTGACAAGGCAAAGGTAAAGGCATAAATTAATCCAGCTCTTCTCCTGAGCCCCAGTGCAAATAAAATAAATCCTTTTCATTTAGAGCATCAAACGAAGCGTCACTCACGGGCAGGTTTAAAAATAAACTCCTTCAGGGCACACATTTTTAAAAAAAACCCAACAAGCAATTTATCTTCCCCATCGCTCTTCAATCTGTTTATGGTGTGCTGGGCTGGCAGTCGTGGAGAGTCCCGGGATTCTCCCATCCCTTTGGCCATGGAAAAGCCTTTCCCAGGTTTGGGAAGAGGGACCCACATCCCTCTGGCAGGCAGAGCTTCTCCTCCTCCCCCTTTATTTAGGAGGGGGGGGGGGGGGTGTACAGCCCAAACCTGAATTAGAGAGAGATGAAGGTCCCTCAGATGATGCTCAGAGGAGCAAATGGTCCCCTCTGCTCCCCCCAAAGGGCTGGCTTTGGGATCAGGGTGGTGACAGCAGGATGAGGAGCTGCTGTTTGGGAAGGAATCTTGGAGGGGAGGGTGTGGTGCTTCCAAAATTTCCAACACTTCTCCCCCACCCTCAACCCTTTTAATGCTGAAATCACTGTGATCCCCCCTATAGACATGAAGGTGGGACATCCCACCCCCCCCCGAGGGCAGCCCCTTGGGAATGACCCCCAAGGGAAGAACTTGGATGCCCAAAATGTGGGAAGCTCAGCCCCTCTAGGAGCAGGGAAAGGGGACAACAGTGACCCCAAAACATGAGCCACCTCCTGGCCCTGCAGCACCTGATGGAGCAGCTTCGTTTTGGCAGCGGGGACGGGAGTCAGATCCAAAAATCTGGGGGGGGAAAACCCCCCAAACCCGAGTGGAACGGTGGCAGGACAACAGCTGGATGTGCCAAGCTGTGCCCACCACAGGGGTGGCAGCCCCAGAGCCGAGCCCAGGGTGCCCTGAGAGGGGGGCTGGCTCCCTGCAAAACGAGGGCTCTTGATTTGTTTTTAATGACATTGTTTACTGGCAGCCAAACCTCCCGGAGCCCACACTTGTCTTTCCTAATAATAAACAAGCAAATAACAACGAGAGGGAGAAGGAAGCACATTTTTAAGCCATCAGGGTTTGGTTTGATTGATCCTGGTAATAAACCCCAGCAAAATGGAGTTGTTAAGCTGGAACGGAGGCTGTAGATCTCCATCAATAATTTAAGTGGGAATGAGAGAGCTGCTTCTGAGCAGGGAAAAGCCCCACCAGGCTCAAGGCTGGGAAATACAGGAGGGCTGAAATGAAGGTGTTGGGGAAACTGGGAAGAGCTTTGGGGGTTCCAAAATGCCAAAGTACCCCAGTCCCAGTTAAGAGGATGAGACAGTCCCAAAGGCCAGAGGAGCTTCAGATGCTGAAACCATCCTGGTGTGACTGCTGGGCAGGGCTGAGAGTTCTGACACTTGATGACCCTTGTCAGTCCCTTCCAGCTCAGCATGTTCTGTGGTTCTGTGCTCATCCTTTCCCACCATCCTTTCCTCTCTTTTCCCTCCTTCCAGGGGCAGGGATCACAGCCCTCCCTCCTCCAACCCACCCCTTGCCCGTGGGGGACAGAGCAGGGACCAAAGGGCTGCCCATGATGGGCAGGGCACCACCCTCAGAGCCTTTCTCAGCCTCTGGAGGGCTTGGGGATGGGGAGGGAGCAAACCCGGCCTTGCTCTCCCCACTGACCTTTCTGCAAAGAGCACTTTGTAAGCAGGGGCTGTGGGAGGCAGAGCTGCTCTTTACCAACCACGGGGGAAGAAAGAGGCAACATGAAAGCTTAATCCTTGAAAGGCTGGCTGGGTACTGGGGGAGCAACAGGCTGTGCTGGATCACTCCAGCAGCCTGAGCCTTATTTAACACACCAAATGCAAGGCACTTGTGCTCCTGCAGGATTTGGAGGCAATAAGGCATGACTAACACCCCCTTGCTGAGCTCCAGGAGAGCACTCAGCAGCCATGCAGATGCTGGGAGTGGCTCCCCACGTTTTTTCTCCCCAAAGAAAGTGATGATTCGTGGCCTTGGAGAAAAACCACCCCCAGTCCCACAGTGTTGGTGAGGGGCATTCACAGCCCAAGCCAGGGATGAAGGCAGACCTTCCTCCTCCTCCTCCCTGCTCCCCCACAGCCAAGCAAGCAGCTCACCACCTCCAGAGCTTTCCAGCTTGTGCTGTCCCATCTCCACGTCCCTCTGGAATCACAAGGCTGCCCAAGCACACACGGACTTGCTGAGGAGGAGCCCTCAGGGCTGGTGTAGCCCCCCTAGATGTGCCCACCTTGGAGCACGTTGCAGGTTTTGGGATGGTACAGAACGTGGTGCTGGTTGACAGAAAGGTCAACATGAGCCAACAGTGTGCCCAGGGGACCAAGAAGGCCAATGGGATCCTGGCCTGGATCAAAAATAGTGTGGCCAGCAGGGCCAGGGAGGGGATCCTGCCCTTGTACTCTGCATTGGTGAGGCCACACCTGGAGTGTTGGGTCCAGTTCTGGCCCCAAAGCTCAGGGAAGATCTTGNGTGCCTGGAGCTTTTTAAACTGAGCTTGGCCGTGGCACTGAGTGCCCTGAGCTGGTAAAGGGGCTGGAGTTGGACCAAGGGTTGGACTTGATGATCTCAGAGGGCTTTTCCAACCTGATCAATTTCAATGACTCTATGTGGTGTCTGGGGGTACCTGCCTGCCCTCTGCTCTGACAGAGGGACTCCCAAACCCCACCTGCTCTGTCCACCAGGACATGCCTGTGGGTCCCTGCATGGCCAGGGGGTGCTGGAGCAAAGGGCACAGCACAGGCTGCCCAAAGCCTTGTTCCCATCTCCCTGGCCCTCTGGAAGGTGCAGCCATGGGCACTTGGCTCCCCCAGCTGCTGCAGGGCTCACCCTTCTGGGAACAGCTTGCTTTGTAAACTGTTTTAAAACATCCAACACCCTCTGAGATGCATTGAAATGCCCCTGATGAGACAGCCCACAGCAAGAACCGCTCAGATGAGAGGAGATGGAGATGGAGGAACATCCTGCCAGGGCTGCTGCCTGTTAGGAGGCCTTGAGTGAGAATTCCTGGCCAGGGGAGGGTGCAATTGTTGTGTCTGCCTGAGGCAGGGAGGGAAAAGTCGCTCTGAGAGGCACCCTCAGCGTGCTCAGCCAGCCACAGGCCTGTCTGACCTGCTCCTGCAGCCTCCAAACCCCAGGCATGGCTGGAAAATCAGTGTCACTGTAAAACAGGCTGATGATTTCCAGCCTTGGAGCAAATGGGATGTACAGCGTGGCAGGTCTGGATTCCCACGGCCCTGCAAATTGCCTGGGGGGAAAAAAACCCAACAAAAAGTGCTATTTCCCCAACTGATTATCTCTTTGGAATCAGCTCAGGTGTTCACAAGGTGCTGATTCCATGGGGGAGGTTTCCAGAGGCCAGGCTGGCACCCAGGGTTGAGCTCAGGGGTGCAGGGAGCAGAGCACCTGGAAGGTTTGGGGATTTGCTGGTTAGCCAGAGGCTGTGCTGTCCCTTTGTGGTGTATCCAGGGTCACCTGGGGTCTCTCCTGCTGCCCACCCTCTCACCCCTCAGTCCCCGGTGGGGGGGGGGGTTTGCTCTCAGAGGACAAGCTAAAGCCCAAATTTTTGCAAACAGCTTAAAACAGGGGTTGGATGAGAGTGAGGAATAACCCCCAGACCCTCCCTGCTGTGCCCCTGCCTCAAACAGCCCTCTCATGAGGACCAGGAATCTCCTTTCCTTCTGCCAGGGGAGGGAAGGATGTGGGAACACCCTGCCTGGCCTGGGATCCTCTTGGACCCCCCAGCAGACAGAAGGGGCCCCCAAACCCCCAGACCCCTCTCCTTCCTGCCTGGCCTGGGATCCTCTTGGACCCCCCAGCAGACAGCAGGGACCCCCAAACCCTTCCTTCCTTCCTTCCTGCCTGGCCTGGGATCCTCTTGGACCCCCCAGCAGACAGCAGGGACCCCCAAACCCCCAGACCTCTCTCCTTCCTTCCTGCCCTGCTGCAGATGCAGCACCTCCCTTGGTTTCCCACCCTGTGGATGACACTTCACCAACCCCAGTGTGAGAGGCTTCAGAGCCTCTGCTCTTCCTCCACGAGTGTCCTCACCACCCCTGACAAACATCCCTGGGCTTTCTCCAGCCCTAAAAATGATTCATTGCCCTTCACCTGCAAACAATGTACATGGTGGGGTCGTCCCCTCCCCACTCCTGCCACTTTAGGGACCAGGGAGAGAAGTTACAGGAGGGAATGTTTGCTCTGGCTGCCAGTCCCCTGCCAGGATTGGGGCATTCCAGCAGGAGCAGTTTGGGCTGCTGGAGGAGCAGGAGATCCTGTCCCCAACCAGGACTTTCAGCCCCAGGCAAATCCCATTCCCTGCCAGCTCTCCAGAGCCTCTCATTTCATTGCACTGCCAACCCCTGGGCTGGGGGAGAGGCTCAAGGTGCCCAAAGTGCCCTTCTCCAACACAGACAGGGCTGATCGTTCTGCTGGGACAGCTGGGACAGTGTGTGGTGACATCCCTGTCACAGCTCCAGAGCTGGCAATCTGGGATTCAGAGCCACTCTGCTTTCCAGGAACAGCTGTGTCTCTGTCCCCAGCATGAATTATGGCTAATGATAAGTTATGCTTATTAAGTGTGTCAATAATTCCCCCTCTCCGAGATGGGAAGGACGTGTTTTATCTCTGGCTCAGAGGCTGCTGCACACCCAGTGAAGCAGAGCACAGCTCAGCGATCCCTGAGCACAGTGAGCTCCCCTGGGGGGCTGCAGGGCTGGGCAGTGTCCCCTCTGTCCCCACCCCAGCCTGGCCACAGCCCCCCCAGCTCTCCTTGTCCCTGTGGGGTGCAAGGAAAGGGAAGGTCAGGGGTGTGGAGACACCCGGGCTGAGCACCTGGAGGGTCGTGGGGTCCCAGAATCAAAGGATCACAGAACCAGACAATGGGTTGGGTCGGGTTGGGTCGGGTTGGTGTGATGGGTTGTTTTTTGTAGGCCTTCCTTGGTAACCAGGGTCAAAATCTAGGCAGGATTCCATCCCATCTCTGTACGTAACCAGGTGTATATAAGCCCAAGGGGGAGCTGTTCTTGGCTCTTTTGCTTTCTTTTCCTTCTCGGGCTCGCACGCTGACGAGCTCTCGGTGTTTAGGCCTGGCTTATCTGTGTTAGGCCAGGCCTGCTCTGAGGGCTGTTTGCCTGGGCCGGCGGCAAAGGTTAAGAATCTGCTTTTCTAAGGAAAGTAGTGAGTTTCCTATTGCATTTGTTACTTACTGAGTTAATTTCTGAATTTAGATTGTATATGTTTGTTTGTCTTACTTCCCTTTTTGTCTCACACTCCCCTTTCCCTTCCCCTTGTCCCTTATTGGGGTGGTTTGGGGGTCCCTGTCTCGTTGTACCCAGTATATAAATTTAATATATGTAAATATATATATATATTCCTTNTGTGGCAGCACATACGTCTACTTGCCTGAGAATGAATGCTTAGCATTCAAACTGCACAGCATTTCATAGAGTCATAGAATCATAAAATGGTGTGGGTTGGGAGGGACCTTCAAAGGTCATCCAGCCCAATCCCACTGCTGTGGGCAGGGCTGATGCAATGTGCATATTTAATATCCATTCCTGGGTCCCACAGAGGCTCCCACACCCCAAGGACACATCACACAAGCCTTGCAGGGGCAGAGGGGCCTTGCAGAGCTGTGGAGGGACAGGAACCTCCATCACCAAAGTCCTGAGGGATCAGCACCACAAGCACAGCGTGCCCAGGGGAGGGGACATGCCCAGCCCCCTAAAACAGCCCAGCTTGGGAAGGTGCAGGCCAGTGAGTCTGTGGGTCCAGGTCTCTCCCACGCTCCCTTTCACCCAGGAGCTGTTTCCCTCTCTGATTGCAGGGTGGAATCTGGCTGGAATTCTGACACTGCCAATTCTTGCAATCAAAAACCCGAGGGGTTGATTACATGCAAATGTCTGCCCAAAACAGCTGCTTTCCTCTGACACTCCCAGGAAAACAGTCCCATTTCCAATTCTGTGCTCTGGGTGGAAAATGTCCCTCCCTTTCCATTTCGCCCAAGGATTGGGACAAAATATCATCTCTGTCCCTTCAAGGTCTGCTTTATTCCAATTCCTTTGCCCCCCTGCTGGAGGGGATGAAGGACTTTTCCTTGCACCACACACTCTCACAACATTCTCACATCCCTCTGTGCACACAAATATGTTTCCTTCTACCTCAAGACCACGGGGATGGGCTTGGAGAGAAATAAAAGGAGCAGTTTCTTCTCCCTCCCTTTCTAAAAGCTTCCTCGGCGAGGCTCTTTGTGGAGATGTTTGGTGACAGCCACGATCTCCTTCCCCAGCCCTTCTCCTTCCCACCACAGCGAGTTTTCTGAACTGTTTCACTCTGTTTTTCTTGCATCAAACTTTTGCCTGAGCAATGAAAGAAACCTCCCTGCCTCAAACCTCTGGATTTTATGCTTTGCTGAGCTCTGTTGATCCCTCCAAAATGAGAGCAGCCTTTTCTCACACACAACCTCCGGCTTGCCAAGCTCTCCACCCAGACACACCGCCCTGGGCCCGTTGCTGGGGGGGGAAAAAAATCAACTTGCTGACACCTCTGGTGGCCTCCAGACCTGGTGTTAGTTCAGAGCAGTGTTCATTCTCCTCAGATGTCTTGCTGCAAACAAAAGCAGGCAGCTCCTGTTTCTCCTGGAGGCCGGAACAGCCCCGGTGAGGCTGATTTAGAGACCTCAAGCTCCACAGTTGTCCCTTGTTGCCTCCCAGGTCAATGAGAACAAGCTCCACAAAGCACCTCTGCGGGTCATTAACTCTGGATTGATCCTCACAGGCTTTATGGGTTTTTTAATTAAATGTTTTTAAGGGTTTATTGAAGTCTTGGAGGATCCCACTAGGCCTCAGAAGGAGTTGTGGAATGGTGAGAGACCTGCTCCTGATATGGTTGGTGTGCAAACAGGGCTTGGCAGAGCTCTGGGTGGGAGGGGTGTGGAGAGATGGAGTGTCCTTTGCTCCAGGGATTGCTCCAGGTCGGAGGGGTGTGGAGAGATGGAGTGTCCTTTGCTCCAGGGATTGCTCCAGGTTGGAGGGGTGTGGAGAGATGGAGTGTCCTTTGCTCCAGCTGAGCCCCACAGGGGTAGGGAATGGCCCTGCAGCTCCCAGCCCAAGCCTGGCCTCAGGACCACGAGCTGTGGTGGAGGTTTTCTTGGCAAGCAGGGATGGCACGAGACCTGGGGGAGGGAGAACAAGAGGTGGGATGGGGTTGGTTTTACCTGGAAAACGCTTTCCAGAACATCCACCCACCAACCAAGAGTGACTGGGAGGAAGGTGCTGTCGTGTCTTGCAGCGTTATTAAATCCCAAGCCAACACATTCCCAGCACACAAACACAGCCCATATGCTCAGCCAGAGCTGCATTCACTTCCAAACACGAAAACAGGGTTTTATTTACTAGGGACAGCTGGGGAAGCTACTCAGAAATGCTTCATGGCAGGGAGATTTCACTGCTCTGACTGCACAGACCTGTTGGAGTTGGGTGTAAATCCTTGCCCTGGATTCTGAGGGGAAAATGACTCTGTTATTGCCACCATGAGTGTTCTGATTGGAGTGGCTGGACGCTCCAGGTGCTGGCAGAGGCAGCAGGAATGGAATCCAGTGCTCTGAGAGCCTTCCTTCCTTCCCTTATCCTCATAGCTGATAGAGAAACAAGGCATGGAGAGACAGAGACACCCCAGAGGGCAGGGAAGGGGAGGATTCTCCACAAGACCTGCTGATGGAGCTCAAGGAAAGGAGCAGCTCTTGGGGCACTGAGCCCATCCTTGATGTCCTTCCTGTAGGAATGCACTGAGAAATGAAGGGAAGAAAATCTGCCCCCAAGCCCCAATTGCTGTGTAAATCTCCGTGAGTGCTGAGGGTGGGTTGGCTCTCCCATCTCAGGGGACATGGCCATGGAGATGCTCCAAGGGCTCTGGGCCAGGCTGGGAGAGCTGGGGGGGCTCACCTGGAGAAGGGAAAGCTCCTGAGAGCCCCTTGCAGTGCCTAAAGGGGGTTATAAACAAGAATAAGAGAAGCAGAACTGCTGTTTCCCCCCCCCCCCTCCCCCAACAGGGTGCAGGATGAAGCACAGAGAAGGCAGGGCAGCAGGGGCCGTGGAATTAGCACGGATACATCGGGATTGGGCTGTTCAAACAGGGGATTTAGCTCTAAATTCATTAAGTTTTCTCACTGAACAGAGATGACAATGGTTATTACCTGCACTGGATCCCAGCAGAAGAGCAATCGTGGAGCTTGAAACAGATAAAATCCCAAGTCATTATATTAGCAAATTATCTGTTTGGGTCTGTTTCCTATTGACAGTATTAAGCCTATTCTCATTAATATTTCACTCTTCAGGGAAATTAAACTTTAATGAAAGTGTGGTGCTCATAATGCCAGCCTGATGATTCAAAGGGAAAAAGAAGCAGCAAGGCCACGGCTGTCTGAATTATCCCTCGCAAATAAGTCATCGAGGAAGCAGAGCCCTTATTTATCCCCAAATTGCTCACAAGCCCAGACAGAGTGTCTGGGAAGAGGCAAGTCATTCGTGAGCATTTGCTGGGTATTTACTCTGCTGGACTCAGATGGGGCACTGGAGAAGCAGGGAATGGGTTGGGTTGGGAGGGAACTTGAAGATCCTCCCATCCCACCCCCTGCCATGGGCAGGGACACCTCCCACCAGCCCAGGGTGCTCCAAGCCCCGTCCAACCTGGCCTGGGACACTCCCAGGGATGGGGCAGCCACAGCTTCTGTGGGTCTGCCCCCTCTCCCAGCCAACAATTCCTTCCCAATATCCCCTCCATCCCTGCCCTCCTTCCCTAAGGCCATGGGGCCATAAGGGGTGGCCACAGCCCCCCTCAGGGTTGTCTCCATGGGGTCACGCAGAACTTGCCCCAGCTCTACACTTTGAATCCTCCTCCTGCCGAGTTTCCTACCCAAATCCCATCAAGGTGGGCACCATCCCCCCTTTAACCCCCCACCACTGGAGCTGCCACCACGTGCTGGGGATGGAGCAGGACCAGGAGCTGTGAGCTGGATGTGCTGCTGTCAGTGTGACAGTGACGAATGGGCCAACACATCATGGACAAGCCCTCACTTGGAGCCTGAATTAATCTTGTGTGGTCCCATCTGCCCGTGCCCCAGCATTCCCACCTCCTCCAGAGCCCAGCCCTCTGCAAGCCCAGTCACTGCTCAGCATTACAAGGGTATTTTTCTCTGTCACCACTTGACATTTCGGTTTTGCCAAGACAAAGTAACTCCCACTGTAACTCAGGGGGAGCTGCTGGAGCTGCTGCTGTGAAATGGCCACGCTCTGCTCGCTCCTCCACACTCTGTTTGCTGGCACCGAGGCTGCCGAGCAGGGAAAATTAATTAACTCCTTGGAATTCTTCCTGGGCACCCAACAGCACCAGGGAGAGAAACCTCCTTGTAAGGACAGCCCAGCTCTTCCTTTCAGCTCCTCCCAGCACAACTTCCAGGTAAACTGACCCACTGCCCGGCTCTCCGTGGTGGAGGGAGGAAGATTTCTTCCCCTTCCTCATCACACTTTGCTGTCCTAAAACAAAGGGAGCACCATGACTTCTCCTTCAGTGGGAAGAGGTCTCCACTTCCAGCACCATGTTGCTCCAAGCTGCAGCTCTCCCAAAGCCTGGAAATACTTGGAGCCATCAGCAAACAACCCTCACGCTCCTTCAGTTCTCGGTGAGTGCAACACAGCTCCTGCGAGCACCACCTTGCCCTTGGAGAGGGCCTGAATTCATCTATCCATCCATCCATCCATCCATCCCTCCATCCCTCCATCCCTCCATCCATCTATCCATCCATCTATTCATCCATCCATGCATCCACCCATCATCCCTCCATCCCTCCATCCCTCCCTCCATCCCTCCATCTATCCCTCCATCCTTCCATCCCTCCATCCATCCCTCCATCCATCCATCCCTCCATCCATCCATCCCTCCATCCCTCCATCCATCCCTCCCTCCCTCCACCCAAGGGGACCTGCCACAGCTCAGCTCCTCAGTGAAATGCCATCACTGAATCCAGGATTTAACCTCTTCCCCTGGAGCCAAAGGCAGGCAAGGCCATTAATCCATCTCCACTGTGCCAATCCAGCTGCAGATTCCCTGGCACACTCTGCCTGGGACCACCCTGGGGTGGCACTGGGGTGCCTGCCCACGGAGCTGGATGGAGGGCATGGACACAGCATGATGGGCAAAGCCCTGCAGCCCCCTGGATCCAGCATGTCCAGGGGTTCCAAGGGAAAGTTGTTTTGCCTGAAAATTTTACAGAAAAGGGCAATTTCTTGCAAGGAAACTTTTGATAAGGGCATGGAAATCTCGGTTCAGGAAGAAGACCTGGGAGCTGAAGATGCACAGAGAAAGCTGCCCCCAAACTGCCTGTGGTCACAGCCCTCAGCAGGAAAAGAAGGATCCCAAACCCTCTTTCCAGGGATTTCTCATAGTTATAAAGATTAAACACGAAGAGACAGCCCGGACTGAGTGAGCATGGGGTGAGATTTCACCCCAAGGATGCCAACAAGCCCCACATGACCACGTTATTTCTCGCCTTTATCACAGAAGTCTAAAATAAATGTAAAAAAAAATGGGGGGAAAAAATGGGGAAAAAAAAAAGACTCAAAACCCCAAATCAGAAAGCAAACAAATAAAAGCAAACCCACATATTTTCCCCGACGTGGAGCAGCACATTTTACAAGTGGCTTTTCCAGCCCTCCGTGCCCACCATCAATTAGCAATTACCCCATTAAAGCTTTCTTTCAAGTTTGGCTTGCTTTTAAAAGCATCCAGAGTGCGTTTTCTCCTCTTATTTCGATGAGAAAAATAAATCCTGCTGGCCGAGGAGCTGTCAGGGATGACATTTGGAGTAATCCTGAGTGATTTACCTGTCAAAAGCCCCGCGGCTTGTTTGGCCGCGGCTCTGGAGAGCGTTCGGAGCCCTCGGAATCCTCAGAGCCGCTAATTGGCATCGCTAATTGCAGGGGCACGGAGGGCTGAGAGCGGAGAGCGGGGCAGCGCGAAATGGGGGGAAAGTCGCCCAAAATTGCGAGAAATTGTGGTCCGTTTGTGGAAGAAAATTGCGGGGAAGATTCTCCCCATTTGTCTGTAATGCCAAGGATTGTGGCGAGGCTGTTTCGGCGCTCCCAGGACTTGCCTGAAGTCCTTCCTCGAAGCGCTCTCCTCCTTCCCATCCTCACTTGGTCCTTCCCTTCCCTCTCCATCCTTTTTTTGCTGACACAGCCAAGTTTAAGAGCAGCAAAGTCCTCCGGGGGCCAAAGCTTTCCCCCTTCCCTCCCCCCCGCTTTCCATTTCCATGGGAATAAAAGCAGCACGATTCGCGTGGATTGATGGGCTCTCGCTGAATTTGCAAGATCGGGGGTTTTGGGTGGTTTTCAGACCTTTTTGGTGCCTGGGAGGTTGATATTTTTCCCTCCCGGTGCTCTCCTTTTCCTCGCTGAGTGGCGTGTCGGCCGTGCCGGGGTGTCGGTTGAAGCGGCAGCAGCAGAGGAGGATCGAGATGATGCTGGAAAGTTTTCCAGCCCAATAAATCTCCACCCAAACAGGGCTCGGCTCTTTCTGTGCCATCCCGATCCTGCAGGGCACCAAACGCTGCTCCGTCTTACCGGTTAAACTGGGCAGGGGTGAAGAATAAAACCTCTTAGTGGCCTGAACAGATTCTTAGAGCCCACGCTATTATTTAGGAACCCAATCCAGCTGTTTAACCCTTAAATATTATCCCTCCTCGTGTCTGGTTTGGGGGGGTGGAGAAGGTTTTGGGGAGTTCTGGGACGGGGGTGCCCCCACGACACAAGAAATGCCAGCACTTCCCTTTTGCACCCAAATTAATCACCTTTTTTTGTGCACTTGGTGCTGCCCAAGCCACAAAATGGGGGGGAGGGGGGCGGAAATAAAGTTTTAATCTAATTGAAATAAAGCGGAGAGCGCGGCCATCCCTCCCCCTAGTGACGGAATTGGGGATTTCCAGCCCCTTCCCGGCTTTGGGAATGTCGCCCTTCCCGAGCCGAACGGGGAGCTGTGACATCCCCACCGTGGCCGGCAGGGAGGGAATGACCAAGGGAAGGGAGACGTGGGCATGGGGCAGGTGGTGCTTGTTATTATCACCGTTAATATTATTAAATAATATAGAAATAAACCTATTTTAATTATGGAATAATATTAATTTTATTCATTATAGCGTAGTGGTGAATAATCTCATCGTCAATAATATAGAAATAAATCTATTTTAATAACGAAATTATTAATTATAGCATAGTGGTGAATATAATCGTCAATAATCTAGAAATAAATCTATTTTAATAACGAAATTATTAATTATAGCATAGTGGTGAATATAATCGTCAATAATCTAGAAATAAATCTATTTTAATAATAAAATTATATTATTTATTTTGTTGATTATAGCGTAGTGATGAATAGTATCATTGTCAATAATCTAGAAATAAATATATTTTAATTATGAAATTATATTATTTTATT
>VXBX01006043.1:1285-12065 GCA_013400415.1 Scytalopus superciliaris | reverse complement strand
CCCCCCCCAAAATCCCCCCATTGTTTTTGATAAAAAATATTATTTTTCCATGAAAAAATTACCAGGAGCTCCACACAGCCCTGACCTTGTTGATTTTCTTGTTTCAAGTGCCAAACCCACCCAGTCTTGCCTGAGCTGGATGAAATGTTGGGGATCATCTTGCCCAACCTGCCCTTCCATGTCCAACATCAACAGCCCCATAAAACACCGACCTTGCTCAGAAAGGTCTTCCCATCCCCCTGTGCTGGAAAGACATGAATTTTCTGGTCCATCTTTCATCATTTACTGCCCAGATAATAAATACTGCATTTTCAGAGAGTCAGAATCCTGCAAGAAATGGATCTTTTAAAGTCCAAGCTTTGTCCTCAAGGTCCAGGAACAAAGTGCACCGTGAGCTGCTCCTGGGGGGAACACAGGCAGCATTCCAAGAGCTGGATCCACAGGAGTTGGATTTTCCACAAGGAATTGGCTGCCCCTCAGTCTCAGTGTGAAGGGAAACACCTGGATTTCTGCTTCCAGTTGTGCCAAGTCATTGGAAGAAGCAGGTTCTGATGTTTCAGCAGTCTGGGACTGTGGATGAAGCTGTGGCTGCCCCATCCCTGGGAATGTCCACGGCCAAGTTGGATAAACTTGGAGCACCCTGGGATAATGGGAGGTGTCCCCACCCATGGCAGGGGGTAGGACTGGGTGGGATTTAAGGTCCTTCCCACCCAAGCCATTCCATGAGTCTGTGATGTACCAGTTTTCCAGCAGAACATCAAATGGAAACTTCCTAAGGGAAAAAATCAAATATTGAAAGGGAAATTGAGGTTTTCCATCAGGAAATGCTCCCTGGAAGTTCTGCCTGCTTGAGGTGGCAGTCAGGTATGAGAAGGTTCAACTGGAGGACATGGAGTGACAGGACAAGAGGAATGGCTTTTAAATTGAAAGAGAACAGGGTTGGCTATTGGGATATTGGGAAGGAATTCCTCCCTGGCACAGGTTGGGCAGAGAAGCTGTGGCTGCCCCAGCCCTGGGAGTGTCCCAGGCCAGGTTGGATAAACTTGGAGCAGCCTGGGCTGGTGGGAGGTGTTCCTGCCCATGGCAGGGGGTGGCACTGGGTGGGCTTTGATGTCCCTTCCCACCCAACCCATTCCATGATTCCATGAAACCCCATTCCCAGGGAAATCCTGCCTTTTGAGGAGTTTCCCTTCCCACCCAACCCCTGCAGTGCCGCAGCCACCCACCTTTCATCACCGTCCCCTCCACAAAGGGGATTATTCCAACCAGTAGGTGAAACCCTGTAAACACCTAGTGAATTTTTATCTGCCTCCAGGAACTCAGAGAAAGCTCCTTTCATAATATTTTATCCCTTTATTTTCCTTCTTTTTATTCGCCAGGCAGGAAAAAATCCACAGTGGAGCTGTATTATTTGTTATTATCAAACAAACCGCCGAGTGTGTGCACTTGGATCACTATTTCTTTAGTCAGGTTCACCCCAAGAGGTAGAAAAACCTGCCAGCAGCTGCCTTGGAGAAATTTTTTCCAAGACAAAAGGAATATTAACAAGACAGAAGTGGGTTTGCTTTTTTTTTTATTTATTTTAAAAATCATAGTTTGAGCAAGAAGCACAGAAATTGGAGTGATGCACTGAGGCCCCAAACACAGCCCAGGCTTGGATTTAAACAAGATGCTCTAGTTTGTCTTTTTATTTTATACAAGAGAGTGAAAAGCACGTGGTGCTTTCAGAGATCCTCCAGCACAGGCAGGGCCACATTTGCACCTCCACCATCAATCCCGTGCCCAGATTGCCAAAGAGCCTCAGGACCCAAAGTTTTGCCTCCAGCACAAGCTGCTCGTTCCAGGAATTTCAGCTGCTCCCTGTTTCCTGGAATCGTTTAGCTTGGAAAAGATCTTTCAAATCACTGAATCCAACCACTCCCCAGCACTGCCAAGGCCACCACTAACCCGAGACCTCAAGTGCCACATCCACATGGATTTTAATTCCCTCCAGGGATGGGGACCCCCCCCCCCCTCCCCAGTGCCCTGGGCAACCTTTTTCCATATCCTGAAGAAACATTTCCCTGATATCCAACCTAAACCTCTCCTGGGGCAACCTGAGCCTGTTCCCTCCACTTGTTATGTGGGAGAAGAACCAGATCCCCACCTGGCCCCAAAGTTTTACTGATTGTCCTGGTTTCAGTGACCAGGAGCAGTTTGTCACTGTGGGGGTGTCACCCAAACTGGGTATTCCACACCCTCGGGGTCGTTTCCCAGGGACTGGCACTGATGGCCCATTGGCAGCAGCTCCCAGGGCACCCCTGAGCCCTCAGGGGACAGGGGGGTGTGAAAGAGCCCTGTGGGACAGGGGAGTGTTCCTGGGGTCACCCAGTGACTGAGCTGGGAGAACTCCCCTCTGGGGAGGCAGCAGCACCTTCACACCCTCCTGAGGGGTCAGGGCNTTTCTCCTGGTGGTTTCCCTTTAAACCAGCACAACGGGGTATCAAGTGTGGGATCACCTTCCCCTCCATCCCTTCTCCCACCACCAAAATCCCCTCTCCATTAGCAGTTCCCCTCTTTCCCACTGGCACAGCCCCAGTTCCCCCTCAATTCCCCATGGGGTCCATCCATTCAGAGCCCCTCTGGCCCCCACCCACCCACCCACCCATCAGCCCCTTTTATCCCCCCCTTTCCTCCCACCTCACCTGGATTTAGGGCATTTTCCCCTCTGACCTGCTGCAGTTGGAGGTTTGGGGTGTTTCTTTGGAGCTGTGACATTCAATACCTGTGGGAGAAGCAGGTGTGGATAAATCCCCCTCACTCCCAGCCTGGCAAAAGGGTTTGCTTGGCATTCCATGTGGGATGAACCCCAGGGATGGGCCAGGGCAAGGATCACTCTGCTCTCTGCAGGGCAAGTGGAGCCAAATTTGGGGGTTGGGAAAGAAGGATGTGAAGGAAAAATGAAATTATCTGAGGCTGGTTCCCTGTGTTTTACTTGGGGATGGAATGAAATAGGAAAGGAATTTGTAAAGGATCTAAAAGTGATCCCTGTGAATGCAGATTTTACAAGACTCTCTGATAAAGACCAGAATGCCTTGAGATGTAGCTGTGAAAAACCCCACACAACCTTCAAGGAATTTCTGGGGGAGATGCTTGTGGTTCCAGGAAAAGTAATCTGTGTGTGTGCCAAGGGCTAAAAATCCCAGAATGACAAGTAAAGCTCAAAAAAAAAACTAGGCAAAAAAAAACCCCAGGGAGAGCTGAGGAGCAGAGAAAAGAAGCAGAGTTTTGGTTCAATGCTGAGTTCAGAAATTGGGGCACCTGAAGAGAAAACCCAGGGCAGGGTTTGGAGGTTTTGGATACTCTTCCACCACCTGAATCAGCATCCAGGGATCCCCCAGCACTGGGATGGGATCTGTGTCTCCTCCAGGGATTGCTGTCCTGGAGAGGGAATTGCAGGGCTGGCAGGACAGGGACTCTCCTTTCTCTGCTGCTGCTCCACTCGGCACAAAGCACTTGCTCAGCCATTTGATGAGGGAGAAATCCCTGCCCTCCCTTCCCAAGGAGCTTCCTCGCCCTCCTGGGAGAATCCCAGACTGGTTTGGGTTGGGAGGGACCTCAAAGCCCACCCAGTGCCACCCCCTGCCCTGGGCAGGGGCACCTCCCACCAGCNAGGGGAGAGGGAGACAAAATAGGGAAAATAAGACAAACAAATATATACAATCTAAATTCAGAAATTAACTCAGTAAGTAACCAATGCAATAGGAAACTCACTACTTTCCTTAGAAAAGCAGATTCTTAACCCTCGCCGCCAGCCCAGGCAAACAGCCCTCAGAGCAGGCCTGGCCTAACACAGATAAGCCAGGCCTAAACACCAAGAGCCTGTCACCAAGCTAAGCTGTGAAGGAAAAGAAGCAAAAGAGAGAAAAGAACAGCTCCCCCTTGGGCTTATATACACCTGATTATGTAAAGAGATGGGATGGAATCCTGCCTAGATTTTGACCCTGGTTCCCAAGGAAGCCCTACAAAAACCAACCCATCACAGTAGGGCTGGTCCCTACACAGCCTGAGAGCACCTGAGAGTTTCCCTCCCATCCTTTGCTCTGGCTGAGCCAGGATCCCCTGCAGGGTCCTACATCCCCTCCCTCCCCCTTGGAAACTGAAGAGTTTCCCTTCTGCCCCAAAATAATTAAAAAATTAAAAATAAACAAATTCATCCTCATTTGGGATTCAAACAGAGATTATTTTTTTTTGCCCCCAGATAGTTCAGTTAGAAAAACAATTATTCTTGCAGAACAATAATTGTGACTTCCAGCCCTGCCAAGCTGGCAAAGGGGGGGCAGAGCCAGAGGGGGAAGGGAGGGAGGAGATGGGATTAAAGTGATGCAGAATGGCCCAGGAAGCACCAAGTGTGTCTCTGACCCTCAGGTGAATCTGAGGAGCTCTCACAACACCAACCATGGTGAGGAGAAGCCACCAGAGCTGGCTCTCGGGTCGGGGAGGGCTCTGTGGAAGCTGCAGGGATTGTGTAAGCCCAAGAGCACCCTGATGGCTGGGCCATGCTCTGGCTGGTCCCCCTGAGCCCCAGGGAGAGGCCCAAACTGCCAGGGGGAGATGAGGAACGTGGAAAAGTGGTAGGAGATGGGTGTGGATACTGAGGAGCCAAGCAAGAGGGAACACGAGAGATTTTGGACACATAAAGAAGTTGAAAAATCAGTTTAGTGAAAGCAAAGCCTTTCACAGCTGAAAAAGGTCCCTCAGACAGGCCCAGCAGAGCTCCCAGGGCTGCCCCAAACTCACCCTGTGACACTCCATCTCAATTGTGGCCTTTTCCAGGCCTGGCCAACCCTTGGTTGCTCCATTACAACAGCAAAACGACCCAACCCCGTGCTGGGAACACCTTACACCCTCTCCCCGAGGGATGGGGAGGATCCTGCTCCTCTGCTGTGCGTCCAACACCACCCAGGCCCCCCCAGCAGCCAAGTCCCCCCTCCCAGTCCCTCTGTGCCCACTGGGTTTTGCTCTCAGAGCGTTGTCCCAGGTGGAAAACAGCTGGATATCCCTGGGACCTCCCACCCACATCCCGAGACCACAGCGGGATGTTCAGCCTCACAGAATCCTTCGTGTCCTGCTTTTTGGGGGGTTTACAGGAGTGAGAAGAAGTGGAAGAACCCCTGTTGACCTCCACCAGTATCAAAGCAGGGTATCAACTTATTCCCAGCAGCTCCACTTATCCCTCTATCAAATGGTTTATCCAGGGACAAGGGGACAGTTCAGACAAACTCCCCGGATTTCCTCAGTGTGGTGCAATAATCTGGCACTTTAATAGAAAGAAAGGAGTAAAGGAAAATGCAAGCAGTGAGTTGCCCATGGAATTGTCATCCCACTGCCCTCAGGGCTGGCAGCCCGTGGATAATCCATCAGTCCTTCCTTTGAAAGTCTGTGTCTGAAGGCTCTCGTTTTTAAGTGGGTTGAAAGCAAGTGGAAAGACTTGAAATGTTTGGTTAATTCCCCATTTCAAAGAGCTTTAGGAAACCCTAAAGGATGAATAAAGATATCTTTACTTCTGGAGTTGTCCAAAAAGTTTGGGAGGGGCCCAGCAGAGATACAGGGACTTAGTGAGGAGTGGATATTCCTGTGCTGGGTCCAGTCATTTCTGGAACACCTCCAGGGAAAGTGACTCCATCACCTCTAAGGGCACGAGGTGGGAACATTCCCAGGGCTGGGGCAGCTCTGCCCAACCTGTGCCAGGGCCTGCCCACCCTCCCAGCCAGGAATTCCTTCCCAATATCCCATCTCTCCCTGCCCTCTGGCAGTGGGAAGCCATTCCCTGTGTCCTGTCCCTCCATCCCTTGTCCCCAGTCCCTCTCCAGCTCTCCTGGAGCCCCTTTAGGCACTGCAAGAGGCTCTCAGGTGTCCCTGGAGCCTTTCCTTCTCCAGGCTGGACATTCCCGACTCTCCCATCCTTGGGTTGTATTTGAGGGAAGTAATTTCCAAGTGCTAATTAGGAGGGGTTTTCACAGCCAGGAATTCCATGCCAATATCCCATCTCTCCCTGCCCTCTGGCAGTGGGAAGCCATTCCCTGTGTCCTGTCCCTCCATCCCTTGTCCCCAGTCCCTCTCCAGCTCTCCTGGAGCCCCTTTAGGCACTGCAAGAGGCTCTCAGGTGTCCCTGGAGCCTTCCCTTCTCCAGGTGAGCCCCCCCAGCTATGCCAGGCTGTAAATCAGCATTGTGGGGCCCAAAAGCAGGTTGGCTGAACCTCACCCAGAGCGAGCAGGGCTGGCCAATGTAGGGAGAGCAGAAGGAAGGTGTTCACATGTTAGAGAGTGGCCAAAGGAGGCAGCAGAGATGGGGAAGGGCCCGGAGGGGCAGCGTGTGAGGGCACTGAGGGCACTTGGGGGGTTCAGCTGGANCAGGAGGGTTTGGATGATGCTCTGGGGCACAGGGGGTGACTCTTGGGGATGGGCCTGTGCAGGGCCAGGAGCTGGACTGGATGATCCTGGTGTGCCCCTCCCAGCTCAGCACATTGTGTGATTCTTTGACTCTCCGTGACTCCCATCCTGTGATTCTCTCAGTGCCTGCGTGGGATGTGAGGGGGAGGAACATCCATCCCTCTGGAGCACTTCCCTCCCTCACACACGGCGGGGTCGCAGCCTCTGAGCAGCCTGAGGTGCTGCAGCACTGCCAGTCCCTCCCTCCCGGCTGCTGGACGAGCTTCCCACTGCCTTTATGTGCAGCAGCAGGCGCAGGAGAGGCCGCGATCCCTCCCTGCCCCCTGCGGGCTGCGCTGCCACACCGAGCTCTGCCCCCCGAGGGCGAGGTCGGGATGCTCAGGAGCAGGAGGGGGAGAAAAGCAGCTGCTTCCCAAGGAGCGACAAAGCCTCTGCTCCCACCCCGACCTTCGGGGCAGGGATGGAGGGATAATATCCATGTGCTCATCCTCCCCCTCTCCCTGCAGGATTCACCTCCCCGCTGTGACAAGGAGCTCGCTTGTTTTAAAGGGACTTGGCTGAGGGATTGTGAAGGACAGGAGAGACCCTGGGAATTGTTGCCTGCGTGGGATGTAAGAAGTGTAGAGAAAGAAAAGCTCAGACATCCCCCACCCAGCATGTCCAACTCCCAGACTGGATCCCTCCTGGCTCTGTTTGTCTCTTTTCTCCCAAGAGAAACTGTCCCTTTTCTGTTACAACCCACCAATCTCTGTGTTAAATGTCACCTCATTTCTTCATTGGTTTCTCATCCCAGTGGTTATCCTAAATATCCTAAAAAATCACAGAATCCTGGAATGGTTTGGGTGGGAAGGGACCTCAAAGCCCACCCATTCCCACCCCCTGCCATGGGCAGGGACAGCTTCCATAGACCAGGTTGCTCCAAGTTTATCCAGCCTGGCCTGGGACACTCCCAGGGCTGGGGCAGCCACAGCTTCTGTGCCCAACCTGTGCCAGGCAGGAATTCCTTCCCAATATCCCAATATCCCATATAACCCAGCTCTTTCAATTTAAAACCCATTTCCCTTGTGCTGTCACTCCATGTCCCCATAAATAGACTTTCAGTTGAACCTCCTGGTACCTGATTGCCACCTAAAGCAGGCAGAACTTCCAGGGTGTATTTCCTGATGGAAAACCCCAATTTTCCATTCAATACTTTATTTTTCCCTTAGGAAGTGTCCATTTGATGCTCTGCTGGAAAACTGGTACATCACAGACTCATGGAATGGCTTGGGTTGGAAGGGACATTAAAGCCCATCCATTCCCACCCCCTGCCATGGGCAGGGACACCTCCCACCAGCCCAGGGTGCTCCAAGTTTATCCAACCTGGCCTTGGACACTCCCAGGGCTGGGGCAGCCACAGCTTCTCTGCCCAACCTGTGCCAGAGCCTGCCCACCCTCCCAGCCAGCAATTCCTTCCCACTATCCCATCTAGCCCTGCCCTCTGGCAGTGGGAAGCCATTCCCTGTGTCCTGGAGCTCAGAATTCCTCAGAAATTCCCCAGCAGAGCTGACTCAGGACTCTGATCAGCTCCATGATTATACATCTTATCAAACGGGATTTATTATGGATGGAAACTCCATCACTGGGAGGTTTTCATGTAATTGCTCAGGTTTGCTGGAAAACTAATCAATTTTGCTGCACAGACTCACTCCTGAGTTTAAACTTCCCCCACTGGATCTGTGCAAACCTGCCAGTCCGTGGGAGAGCCTTTGGAAGCCTTCAGGGAATTAACCATTAATTTTGGGGTATGTAACACCTTTGGAGCCCAAATGGCCCTAAAACACTTTGCAACTTCCCTTCCTTAACTGGTGGCCCAACTCGCTGCAGCAATCCTGATGAATATCCATGGAATTCAGCAGAGAAACACTCCATAAATCCAGGAAATTGGAAGCCATTGGCATTCAGGGCACACCCAGCCCTGACTTTCCACCACTGGAGGTTTTTTGGTGGGTTGTTTTGCTCACAGCCCAAGCCAGTAACGATGGGCCAAAGCCATTCATTTTTGTTATAAAGCTCCAGGCAAGGAATCTGCTTTTCCTGGGTTATTTTCAGCTGCAGGAGAGGAGCAGCAGAGTGAAATGCAAGTGCTGCATGGCCAGATATCACTTCAGAAAGCCCCAAACCCTCACCTCCAGGTATCTCACGACCTGCTTTGGACCTACTTATTCTTCAGCAGCTGCTCCAGCTGTTTAGAGCCTCAACCCCCTGCTTTGTAAGGGATTCTCTCCCTTTGGTGCAGCATTGCTTGGTAGTTGAAGCCTAAAATCATGGAATGATTCATGCTGGAAAAGCCCAGCGAGTCCAGCTGTGCCCCCAGCGCTGCCAAGGCCACCACAACCCCTGTCCCCAAGTGCCACATCCCACAGCCCTCCAGGGGTGAGACAAGAGCAGAGGTGGCCCAAAGATATTTAGGGATGAACATGTTTGAGGCAGGACAAAAATCATCACAGTGATGGACAAACCAAAGTGTCCTGGAGAAGGGAGGGAGGGAAAAAACCTCCATGAGGTTTTGATTTTGCCCCATTTCCAGGGCAGTTCCTGCTTTCTTGGGATCGTGGTGGGAACGGGAGGAGAGAAGTGACCTGTTTCAGGAAGTCCCATGGTAGGAAATCTGTGGAATTATGGAATCACTGAGGTTGGAAAAGGCCTCCAAGCTCACCTTTGGTTATGCCCCTGAGGAGAGGGAACCCCATGGACTGTGTGGCCTGGCACTGGGGCTGAACCCAGCCCTCCCTGGGGCTGCTGGTGACACTGGGAACCAGGGCTGGGGGTGTTCCCAGGATCTCAGCATTCCCTGGGAATATCAGCACTCTTTTTTCCTTTCAGCACATTCCCAGCTTTCCTGAAATCAGGGGAAAAAAAGGACCAGCTTTGAAACAGCACTCAAGGGCTTAGATGTATTAAAGGAACATGCCCAGCCCGCTGCCCTGGGGAGCCTGGGCAGTGCCCACCACCCTCTGGGGGAGAAGGACCTTTTCCTGCCCATCCCTGATGCTTCTCCAGCCATTCCCTGGGGGCTGGAGCTGCTCATAAAGAGCAGAGATCGGTGCCTGATGATGGAGCAGCCAGGATGGCTCTGCCTTCCTCCAGCACCACCATGCCCTCCTCATCTTCACCCAACCCCTGCACCCCCATCTGGGTTCTTCTGACCCCCTTGTGGAAGGAGAAGGAGAAGGAGAAGGAGAAGGAGAAGGAGAAGGAGAAGGAGAAGGAGAAGGAGAAGGAGAGGAAGGAGAGGAAGGAGAAGGAGGAGGAGAAGGAGAAGAAGAAGGAGAAGAAGGAGAAGAAGGAAAAGAAGGAGAAGAAGGAGAAGAAGGAGAAGAAGGAGAAGAAGGAGAAGAAGGAGAAGAAGGAGAAGAAGAAACCACCCCCTCTCAGCCCACCCAGGCATCTCCCCAGTGCTCCATCCCTGGGGTCCTGCAAGGATCCCACCCTTTCCTGCAGCTCACATGACATTTTGTGGTTTGCACTTGGCTGGGTTAAACACTTCCCTAAAAAATCAAGATATATGAGCGCCCACTGCCCGTGTTTCATCCCCTAATTTAGCAATTCTATCAAAAATGTAATTAAGTTTGCCTAGGATGATTTATTCTTAATAAAGCCGAGCTGCTGGCAGCTCTGTTATCCTCCTGGTGTTTATAGCTATTAATATTTGCCCAGCAAACTCGCCAGGATTTGAAAGGAGATTCATATCAACTCGTATGCACTGTCTAATTAATAAACAATGCTAATATACACGAGTGGGAGCAAATGAGCAGTGGGCAATGTTTGCATTCTGCAGGTAATTAATTCTGCCACCGGTGCCTTGTGGTGGAGCAGCAGCAGGGGGGGTGTCAGCAGGGAAGCTCCACCCGGTCCTCAAGCCAAGAAGGGCTGGAAGTGTTGCTTAAAATCAAAGGAAACTATTTAGTAGAGAAAGGTAGAGAGCAGTTCCTTTAATTAAGGCCTCAAGGTGCATAAAATACACAAGTTTCACAGTTTTATGACACTCCTTAATTCTCGTATCTAAGCATTCCATAATGGGAGACGCCCAGCCCAGAAATGGCCCATCCCCCCCCCTGGACCTCCCCAAAACTGAGTCAAGGGTCACAAAGATCCCAAAATCTTCATCTCCCTCAGCATCCTCAGCCTTGCTTGGAACCATTTCAGACTTTCTGGGTGTTCTGAGCAGTTGTGACTCTCCCATATCAAATAATGTGCCTGTTATAGCTTAGTCTGAGAACACCTTTTAATAGTTGTGTTTATAATTAAGCACCACAATGAAATTATGAAAGATCCCCCCCCCTCTCTTTTTTTTTTTTTTTTTCTG
>VXBX01006040.1:3700-14493 GCA_013400415.1 Scytalopus superciliaris | reverse complement strand
GCCCGGGTGCCATCCCCCTGCCCAGGTGACCCCTCTTGCCCGACGCAGCCCCCGAGCCCCCCGCTGTCCCGCAGGGGCAGGATGGTGCTGGGCTACACGGAGGCGGAGCTGCGGCACGGGCTACCAGCTGGTACACGCTGCCGACACGCTGTACTGCGCCCAGAACCACGCCAGGAGTAAGAGCCCCCCGCCCCGGGCACTCCTGCCCACCCCCGGGGACCGTGGGTGGGCCTGGTCCCTCCCCATGGGATGCTTTATGCTCCGCTGTGATGCTCCTGTCGCTGCAGGGAGATGGAGATCGCTTGGGGTGGGGATGCTGAGCTTTTGGAGACCGCGGGGATGGGGAAGGAGGACACTGAGGGCATTTGGTGTGTCCAGCTGGAGAAGAGGAGGCTGAGGGGAGACCTCGTGGCAGGTACAACTTATAGAAGAGGGGCAGGCGCTGATCTCTGCTCAGTGGGGACCAGGGACAGAGCCAGGGAATGGCTGGAGTTGTGTCAGGGCAGGGTCGGGTTGGATCTCAGGGAAAGGCTCTTCCCCCAGAGGGTGGTGGGCACTGACCAGGCTCCCCAGGGCAATGGGCACAGCCCCAAGGCTGCCAGAGCTCCGGGAGGGTTTGGACGATGCTCTGGGGCACAGGGTGGGATTGTTGGGGCTGATCGTGAGCAGGGCTGAGGGCTGGACTGGCTGGTCATTGTGGGTCCCTTCCAGCTCAGCCCATCCTGTGAGGGGTTTTTAGCCGGACAGTGCCCACTGTGTGTGCCAGCCACGCTCCCCCTCCAGCCCCACCTGCTCATCCCGGCTGGAAAGGGCAGTGTCACGGGGGGCAGCCGTGCCCTGGGTGACATGGTGACAGCCCATGTGCTTCCTCCCGGCAGTGATGAGGACGGGGGAGAGCGGGCTGACGGTGTTCCGGCTGCTGACCAAGCAGGGGCGCTGGAAGTGGGTGCAGGCCAACGCACGGCTCGTCTACAAGGGTGGCAAACCCGAGTACATCGTCGTCACCCAGAGACCCCTCGTGTATGTGCCATGTGGGGCGGCCCAGGGGGGAGGGAAGGGGGGCAGGATGGCTTCTTCCATCGCTGCAGGCTCTGGGATGCTCCGAGCAGGGCGTTGGATCCATCATCGCCTCTTGTGCCTTCCAAAGGAGCAGCCCCAGGGATACTGTGCGGGGATTGGTGTCCAGCCAGAGCCCCCTCTGTGAGCCCACCCTGCAGGGCCCAACCTGCTGCTTGGCTGGGCTGCAGGTGTGGGGTTTTACCTGTGTGTTGGTTGTGCTGCAGGTGTGGGGTTTTACCTGTGTGTGTTGGTTGTGCTGCCAGTATGGGGTTCTCCCTCTGTGTGTTGGGTGTGCTGCAGGTGTGGGGTTCGACCTGTGTGTTGGTTGTGCTGCACATGTGGGGTTCTACCTGTGTTGGTTGTGCTGCCAGGTGTGGGGTTTTACCTGTGTGGTGGTTGTGCTGCAGGTGTGGGGCTCTACCTCTGTGTGTTGGGTGTGCTGCAGGTGTGGGGTTCGACCTGTGTGTTGGTTGTGCTGCAAGTGTTGGGTTCTACCTGTGTGTTAGTTGTGCTGCAGGTGTGGGGTTCTACCTCTGTGTGTTGGGTGTGCTGCAGGTGTGGGGTTCGACCTGTGTGTTGGTTGTGCTGCACATGTGGGGTTCTACCTGTGTTGGTTGTGCTGCCAGGTGTGGGGTTTTACCTGTGTGGTGGTTGTGCTGCAGGTGTGGGGCTCTACCTCTGTGTGTTGGGTGTGCTGCAGGTGTGGGGTTCGACCTGTGTGTTGGTTGTGCTGCAAGTGTTGGGTTCTACCTGTGTGTTAGTTGTGCTGCAGGTGTGGGGTTCTACCTGTGTGTGTTCGTTGTGCTGCCAGGTGTGGGGTTCTACCTCTGTGTGTGTGAAAATGTGTGTATGCATTTGCATGTAAATTCATGCTGGTGGTGGCAAAGGGGCTTTGGCTTGCAGGGGCCACATTTTCCATTGCAGAAGCACTTTGTGGGGTGTGTCTGTGCACGTGTAAGGCACAGTCTGCTCTTCCTGCCCTGCAGAGATGAAGAAGGAGGGGAGCACCTTCGGAAACGGTCCTTGCATCTTCCCTTCACCTTCGCCACAGGAGAGGCGCTCTTATACCAAAGTGCTGACCCTCTGCCTGGCTTCCCTGATACTTCCCAGAGCAAAGGGAAAGCCAGCAATTCCAAGAAGACCTGCAGCCATGGAGGGTGCTCCCAGAAGATTGGGGTTGACCCCAGTTCCCTGCTGGATGCTGTGATGCAGCAGGACAAGGCAGTGTACGCCTCCCAGGCAGCTCCTGCCCCTCACCCCTCCTGCAGCAGCACTTTCCACCTCGAGGATGTGTCCTCCGTGCCAGACACAAGAAGGGGTGCCTGGAATGTGGGCGCTGCACCGGTTTCTTCAAGGGGGAGCAGCCTCAAAGAGGAGCTGCTGGGTTTGCAGCGGGAGGACCCTCTCTTGGCCACCCTGGACTCGCTCTCCGTTAAGAGCGACGAGAGCTGTTCCAACAGCGAGCTCTTCGGCGCCCTGGAGGGCCTGGGCTTGAACGCTGAGGACCTGCAGCTCCTGCTGCTGGACCAGAGAGTGGTGATGGTCAGTGTGGACCCGCAGCACTCGCTGTCCCTGAAGGACAGCCTCGCCAGCAGCCAGGTCCTCTCCTCCACCCACAGCCCCCCGGTGAAGGAGCAGGAGGTGTGTGCCCTGCCAGGCCCGTCCCCGAGCCCGTGGGGACAGCCCCTCCACGCTGTGCCAGGGGAGGAAGGGCCGTGGGATGGCTCACAGTGGGCACCAGCTGGGGAGGAGGCTCTGCTTGGCTTCTTGCAGCCAGCGCAGGGCAGCCCATGGGACAAGGCTCGGCGGCTCAAGGGACACTTCCCAGCCACACAGCCCGTCCAAGAGGATGCTCCCCAGTCCTTCTCCGTGCCCAGCCAGTGCCAGGGAGTGCCCAGTGTGGGACTGCCCAGCCGGCCGGAGCACCGTCACTCGCTGCCGAATGGGCTCCGTGGCTACAGCCCCAGCCCCTGGCAGGACTCTGGCTCTCCCCCCATCCTGGGGTCTCCGGCTCAGCCTGGGTTTTGTGGCACCAGCCCGGGTTGGATCTCCCAGCAGCAGGGCTGCCTGGGTGCAGGGCCTGGGGAGCTGCCAGAGCACCCCAGCCTCAGCGTGGGCACCGCGGGCAGCAGCAGCTCCCAGGGACAGATACCTCTCTATCCCAGCTGTTTTCCCCCTTCTCAGCTTATTCCCGAAAGGCAGCTGAGCCCTGTTCCCTCTGTGCCCCAGCACCCTTTCCTGAGCTCAGCCACAGGACACTTCAGGAGCCCGGGGAGCCGTCTGGAGAGCCTGAATTCCTGCGGGATGGATGGGCAGCTCTGCTCCGAGCCAGGAGGGCAGGCACAGGGTAAGGGGCTGTCTCACTCCGGGGCTCACTGCTTCCTGTGCTGCTGTTTCCCGGGACTCTGGCACAGGGAGGCACACCCTGACTGGTCAGTGCCTGGCAATCACCTGGCTCTGGCTACTGCATGGCCAGAAAGGGAAACTTCGGGGGCTTTTCTTTGCACTGAGAGCTGAAGAGCAAAAGACCAGCCTGTGGGTTTGTTGGGAGGTGGCCATTCCATGGTCTGATTTTTGTTTGTTTAATTGCCATTCCTGGATAAGGAGGAGCTCCAGCCAGGCACTGGTGAGCTTTGATGAGTAGGCCAAAGCACGTGTGAGATGTTCTTCTATACCATGAGGTCTTTCCTTTGTGGAAGCATCCCCTGGCCTGGGCACAACCCCCCAGGAGAGCCCACCTGGCTGCTGCTCTGCCCTGGGGCATCACAAGGCCAGGGCTGGCTCTGAGTGTCCCTTGCACCTCAGCTCCTCCCATTGCCCACCTCCTCCAGCTCCTGTGCCAGGCACCTTCTGGGTTTCACTCTGCCCTTGCCCAGGGGTCCGGGGTGGGTGTAGAACCAGCCCTGACACATCTCTAGAGCTTGGTGGCCACCTTGTGTGTTTGGCGTGCCCAGGGGTGCAGGACGAGGCACTGCTTCGGATGCAGCCGAGGTGCCCGTGGTTTCCTGAGTGATCCACAGGGCTGGGATACCTGCCCAGGCAGGTCTGTAGGGGAAAACCAGTGCCAGCAACACTTGCAGGAGAGGCCCTGTGGGAAGGCTGGGATGTGGATGGGGTGCCTGCTGAGCCCCTGTCCCAGGGCAGGAGCAGCCCTGCTCCCCCTGCTGCCACCCCCCTCAGCATCAGCCCATCCAGTGCTGTCAAACCCCTGCAAGGGCCCTCACCACTGTTTTCTCTCTCTCCTAGACCCAGCAGAGCCATGCTTTGCCCAGCTCTCCCTAGGGACTGCCCCAGGACCAGCCAATGCTGGGGGGAAGCCTGGCACCCCCCTGCCAGCCCCAGCCCCGGGCAGAAGTGCTGCCACATCACCCTCCTGCCTCCAGCGGGGACTTCTGTCTCTAGGAGAGACTGGAATGGACTAAGCAGGACTATTCTCTTGGGGAAGGAGCTGCCTTCAAGTTGCAACAAACCTCCCCCACTGCTGGTGCTGGTGATGTTGGTGGCTTTGGCTCAGCTGGGTTTTTTTGCCCTTGTGTTGGCTTCCCACCATCCTGCTCCGTGTGCCATTCCTGTGGAGGGGTCCCAGGCACCAGGGCTGCAGGGCAGGCTTCCCTGGGCACAGGGGCAAGCTGGGCTGTGATGCAGCTCTCATACCGTTCAAGAGTGGCTCTTGGTCAGCTGGAGGATCTCAGAGCACTTTTATCACTGGCTCTCTCTCATCCCACCTGTCCGACCTCCTGAGTGCGTTTTTTGGTGTGTTTTGCCAGACTTTTGGAAAAGCCAGGTTGCTTCCATGGCTGTTGCTTGGCTCCCAGTTTGGAAGCCCCTGGCCCTGAAGGACAGGTGGGTTTGGATGGCTGACATCCAAAGCTTGATCCAACACAGAGGCAAGACTTTTGTGTCCAAAAAAAAAGGAGCTAGAAAAGGTTTTCACCCCTGGTATTAAATGCCCTGCCATCCCAGGCAAGCAACTGTGGCTGTGGCCATGTTATACAGAAACTGCCTGTTTTATAGGGAAAAGGAACCCTGTTTTGTGTTCTTGTGTTGTTCTGGTCCTTCCCTGCCTCAGGTTTCCCTGTGTCCCAGGTTCCCCATGGGTTAGGACCCAGGTTAGAGCTCCTGTAGCCAGCACCCTGAGGGTTGTTGTCCTGTATGTGATGTGCCCAGGTTGGCTGCTCAGCTAGTTTTCTCCTGGCTGGGGGGCTCTGAGGTACCTTCAGACTTCCAAGTCCCAAAGTTTTCGGTCAAAAAAAGGAAAATTTTGGTAAGACAGAAAAAATAAGTGTAATGGTTCTTAATGTGACATACTGAGAGAGTGGTATTTCCCCACAGAAAACAACTACAGCCCATATATGTGTATATAACAGGAGTTGACAGACTTATTTTTATGCCCCTCCAGTGGAGGGAAAACCAACCTGTTGCCATCCCAAAGCATCATCCTTTGGAATGGGATGAAGAGGCTGTTTAAAATCAGAAACATAGCAACCCTTTACAAAACCTGGCAAAGCTCATCCCTCCTCCTGCGTGTCTGGCTTTGGTTTCACGTGGAGTTCTGTCCTTTCTGTTCCAATAAATGGTTTTGGAGCTCATCCCCTTGACATCCCCCTGGCTTGGCTGTGTCTTCTGACATGAAGTGTGTCAGGGTTGGGCTTGGCTGCAGCACTGGAGCCGGGTCTTGCCACTGGTGGCCTGGGACACAATGGTTTGGGTTGGAAGGGACCCCAAGGATCATCTCAGAGTGATCAGTCACCCCACCCCAGCAGCACTCGGAGCCTTTGGGATGCTGGGTGCTCTGCCAGGTGTCTGAAAGGAGCTGAGAAACTTGACAGAGAAAGGTGAGTGTATAAAAAAAATATTTAAAATATGTATAGGTAATTATTTATATACAGATATAATCTATATATAACATTTATATATAGTCGTGCACAGATACATTGAAATATAGATATAATAGGAAACTTCCTTTAAGGCAACCTAGCTGATGCTTTTCCCTTGCATTGTTGTTTTTCAGTCTGGAAATTAGAGAAAACCACAGGTTTGTTTTTCTGATTACTAACATTTCCAGCATTCCTGGCCCTACCCAGCACCTGCTTTCCCTTAACAAAACCAGGCAGTTCTGTGAAGTGTCTGAGGTTCGATGGAGATGTGCTGGCAGCGTTTGGTCTTCTGTGGTTTCTGTGCCCTCCTGTGCTTTCCCCCCCTTGTCCTTCGAGGGAGGTGGCTCTGGGGAGCCCCACATGTTGGTGGGGATGGAGGGGCAGCCTCTCCCAGCACAGGACCAGGCACTGGAGCATCCTTGTGGCTGCAGGGCAGTGCCTTCCACCGAATCCCAGGGGCTGAGAGCAACCTGGCAAACCTCCTTGAGGCAGGTGCTGGGGCTGTGGGCAGTCAGGCCACCACCAGCTGCCCTGGTGGGTTTCTCCTCTTCCTTGCTCCAAGAGCTTCCCAGCAGCCAAGGTGACCTGGGGAGGACTGACCCGTCCTGGCTTTGTCACCAGGATGCTGTCACCTTCTGTGCCTGTGACTGTCAAGTACCACGGGCTTTACATATCAGTCATCTGCCCCAAAATCCTATATTTGGGTATCCTTTTGACAGGTCCAGAGACTTTCCAAGCCTGGCTGGTGATCTAAAGAAGGATGGAGCACATCAGCCATCATCCTGGAAGGAAGTACCAGCTCGTGGCTAGGAGGTACTTTTGAATAATGGGATTATTGTTGTTGTTATTATTATTGACATCATCATCATAGGTTATCATCAGTATTATTTCCTAGACCTGGGAAAGTTGGGTATGGATGGGCTGAACTTTTCATATTGTTTGATAAATGTATGTGCCACAAAAAATAATCTCAAATCTAATGTGAAACCACAGAACCCCAGAGTGGTTTGGGTTGGAACCTTAAAGCCCATCCCGTCCCACCCCCTGCCGTGGGCAGGGACACCTCCCACCAGCCCAGGTTGCCCCACGTCCTGTCCAGCCTGGCCTGGGACACTCCCAGGGCTGGGGCAGCCACAGCTTCTCTGCCCAACCTGTGCCAGGGCCTGCCCACCCTCCCAGGGGAGAATCCCTTCCCAATATCCCATCCAACCCTGCCCTCTGGCAGTGGGAAGCCATCCCCCCTGCTCTGTATTGCCCAGGTATCTGCATTCCAGCCCCAGTCATTCCAGCCTTCTCTGCTGGTTTTGGCTCTCCAGAGAAGGAAATGTCTCTCAGTCTTGCCCAAGACCAGTTTACACCTCTGAGCTTGCTGCCTTCTCACAGGATGGTTCATGTCAGAAAAGCCCTTGGCCTGAGTTTGAGATGGATTAGTGTCAGGAATCCCTGGGGAAGGGGAAGGAAACTGCAGCTCCCGAGGGAGAAGGGACTCCGTTTGCATCGTGGCCCTGTGCACCATCAGCAGCTGGAATGACTGTGCAGGAATGACTGGCAGTGAAGGATCGGAGGGGGATTGAGCTGTACATCATCCTGGGGACAGAGGGGACACCAGCCTGCCATCCCTGCTGCTGCAGAGCCTGGGCAAGATCCTTGTTATTGCTCAGACCTTGTTACCTTGCTAAGGGGTGAGTGGGTAGAGATACTGGAGCTGATTTGTGGGGGCACCAGACACGCTGGGCTGGGCTCTCCTGAGCTGCTCTCCAGGCTGCAGAGATCCCATGGGGTTCAGTTTGTCCCAGAGAGGTTTTGCCTCTGGATAGGAGTCTCTGCTTCTGCTCTCCCACCCCTGGAGGAGAAGCAGTTTATGGGTTTGCTCCTGGGCTGTACAGATTCCATCCTGCTCTCCTGTACTTGCCTGCAGCTCCTTCCAGAGGTGTTTCCCCAAGGTGCCCACATGCCTGGCAGCAGTTGGCTCCTGGTGCAGGCGGGGAAGGAGCACTCCCAGGAGGTTGGTGGGGTACAGATGGCACAGCCCTGCGTGCAGAGGGGCCTGCCAAGCACCCCCAGTGGGACACAGCACCGAGGGGGGCAGGGGGAGCTCAGCCCTCCCTTTCCCCTCAGCAGGAACAGCGTTCCTGCAGCGAAGGAGGCTTTGAAGAAAGGTGGAAGGGAAGCCAGGCAGGACTGTGGCAAGCTGGGAGAGGAACAGTCCAAGCATTATCCATGCTGGCTGCGCTCCTGTGGAGGTAATCTCATAGTTATTTTAGACTCCAGCCGGGCTGCAGCTCTGATCCCAGCTTTGGCAATACCCTGCCAAGCCCATGCTCCGAATCTGCCCTCACTGGCTCTGAGCAAGGCGGGGCTGTGTGGGGAGAACCTGGGGAGGGGAAGGACCTTTGCTCTGCTCCCTGTGCCTTTCTGTGCCTCGCTGCCCCACCTCGGGGCTCTGGGACCTTGGGTTTGGTCTTAGTTTTATTTCTTTTTTTTTTCTCTCCATGATATGCAGATTTAAAGACAAAGCTGGAGCAGCTGGATCCATGTCTCCTGATGCTGAGGATTCCTTGCTCCCTAAAATCATCCTGTACAAACTTGGGAGCTCTCTGTCGTGGGAGGTGCTTGGTTTTGGTCTGTGAGAAGGCTGCAAAGAAGCTCAAATCTGAGCTCTTCCCTCTTCATCAGCCTGGATGGCTGCTCCTCCAGCAGGGTTTCTGTACCATCCTTGGGCCTGGGGTAAGTTCCAAGCTTGTGGTGGGGTTTCACAGTTGTGGATCACATTCCCTGGGCCCACTGGCTGCTTGCTCCAACTGTGCTTTGAGGGGCCTCAGCCTCACTGATCACCTCAGCAATGCTCCCCAGGCAGAAAGGCTGGGCTGAATCACCTGAGGCTGCTGCTGCTCCTCAGATCCCACAGGGATTTGAGTCCTTGCCCAGTTTCAGCTGGATAGTGCTTTGATTTGATGGGTTCTTGGAGCTGGATCAGCCAACACTTTTTTTGGAGTTTGGTTTGCTGCTTTGCTTTCAGGATGGACAAGGAAAACCCAGCTGCTCTGGGGGAAGAGGCAGGATGGAAAAGTCTTAGTTGTAAAGCAAAGCTTTGCTTTCCTAGCCAGGTTGTTTAAGCAGAAGTCTGTACATCCCTTGAAATAGATTAAGTGTGGCTCCAGGGGCTGTTGTGAAGAGCCAGCTCTGTAAAATGCAGGTTTCAGGGAAAGCCTTATGCACTGTGACAATTTAAAGTACCCCCGAAGGGCGTTCGCTCAGGCAGAAACAGGCTTTATTTGGAGCACGTTATGAAGGAGACAGGAGAACAATTTGTTTGCTGGAGATGGGCAGAGGATCAATTAAGCAGAGCAGAGGGCACAGAGCGAGTCAATTTGCAAAAGGGCAGAACAGGGAGGAGGTGGCTACGTCCTGTCTGGCTTCCAGGGTGTCCTCTCTGCTCAGAGGGAGCTGGCCTTCAGGATCCCGAGTGCCTGTGGCATCCCTGGGGGAGGAGACTTGCCTGCCCCGAGGAGGAGGAGGCTCACAGCTGGGCACTGAGGCCACTGGGCACAGGGCACCCTCCTGGGGCTCTGCTCTTCCTTCTGCTTCCCCTGATGGCTGGGGCTGGGGGCATTTCCCTCTGTGTTTGGGCAGGTGCTGTGCTGGGAGCAGCTGTTTGGGCCAGGACTGGCTCTCCAGCTCACTTAGCTGTGTGGAAATACTGGGAACCCAAACCCTGAACAGCTCTGGAGATGGAGAAAAGTATGGTGCAAGCCCTTTTGTGGGTTTTAGGTTAAGGGAATAAATTAAATTGCTTGGAATTTAATGTTTTCTTTTGGCAGGGAAGGGACTTTCCTTTGCTCTACATTTCATCCAGATGTTATTGCCCCTCTCCTTAAGGGCAGGACTTGCTCTGGTGCTGAGAGGTCTTGTAGGACAGACCCAGAGCAAGAACTTCTTGCTCTCTACAGCTCCCTGACAGGAGGGGGTCGGGCTCTGCTCCCAGGGAGCAAGGGACAGGACAAGAGGAAACAGCCTCCAGCTGTGCCAGGGGAGGCTTAGCTTGGGTGTTAGGGAAGATTTCTTTAGTGAAAGGGTGGCCAGGTACTGGAACAGGCTGTCGAGGGCAGTGGGGGAGTCCCCATCCCTGGAAGTGTTCAAAAAACATGTGGATGTGGCACCTGGGGACCTGGTTTAGTGGTGGAGTTGGCAGTGCTGGGTTAGTTGTTGAACTCTGTGGTCTTAGAGGGCTTTTCCAACTGTAATGATTCCATAATCCTGTCATTCTACTGCCATCCTGTGTCACTTGGTGTCATCTCTGTAATAAGCACAGCCATTCTGCTGCTCCTTAAGAACCCAGCCAGGGGAACTGAGGGTTCCATTCCACACAAAGGGCTCTCAGTTCCCCACTGTGGCACCAGCCTCTAGCCAGAAACTGCTGAGTTTTGGGCAAGACAGTGGGATTTTCTTCAAAGGACAGCAATTCCCACTCCAGGGGAGTGCAGGTGCCTTGTGGATCCTTCCATGGATGGTAACACCACTGTCATGTCATGCTTTGTTCTACATCTGCTTTGGCTGGGCTGAGATTTCAGTCCCCAGCACTCCTGCTGTCACCCCCCACCTGCCCAGCCCCACTAACTGTCCCAACAAGCTGTACTGGTGTCCCACCAGCTGTACTGGTGTCCCACAGGCTTCAGCTGGAAACACAGCCAGCACAGCAGCTCTGAGAGCCTTCCCTCTGGGACTCAGCCAGCTAGCACTCCATGCCTAAGCCCCTGTGACAGGGGTGAGTCTCCCTGCCTGGACTAAGCCCATGCCAAGCTGCTGCCAGGGGCAATTCCAGGCCCTGGGGTTGGTGCCTAACCCTGGCAGCAGCAC
>VXBX01006038.1:241274-331970 GCA_013400415.1 Scytalopus superciliaris | reverse complement strand
TGCCCCGCACACCTCGGGGCCGCACTCCCAGTGCCGTACCCCTCACACCTCGGGGCTGCCCGCCTAACCTCCCCCCCGGCTCTCCCGCCGCCTCTCACCTGCCGCGGTCCGTGGGGGTCCGTAGGGGTCGGTCGGGGCGTACATGGGGAGCTGGGCGCGGTGGCGGCGCAGGAAGCTCAGGATGGGCCCCCGCAGGGACGGCGGTCCGGGGCTCTGCTCGGCGGCGGGGGGCTGCCCGGGCACCTGCAACACAGAGCCGTCAGGCGGGGCTCGGGGCGCGCTCCGCGGACCCAGAACGGACCGACACCGTGCCGGGGCCGCGACGCGGCGGGCAGGGAGCACCAAGCGGGGCTCGCACCGGCGGCTCCGAGCGCACCCGGGGCTGGCGGGGCTCGGCTGTTTGCTCATCCCTCCCTCCCTCCCAAATGACAGACCGCAGGTGCCAGGACTGTGTGGAACCGAACCTGCACGGCACCCCCGGCTGTCCCGAACACGGACTGTCCGAAGGGTTTAGCCAGAGGAATTCCCCGCCCCGTCCCCAATTTACTGTGGCTTTTAACCCAGCCTTGCAGCCCCAGCTGCAGCTGGAGAAGCAGGACATTATTCCTGACGGAGGACAAGTGCCTGCTCCGGAAGGTCTGGCGCGGCACGTGTGCCCTCGGCGTGCGGCAGCATCCAACAGCTGATGGAGGTGCAGACCCCGGCCCTGCCATCTGCATGTTTGCATCGCCGGAGCCGCGCACGTCGGCACAAACACATGGCTGTGATCCCCGAGGGGTAAACACACCCCGCGCCAGCGGCCCCGAGAGAGCCCCGCGCAGCGAGGGCAGCCTTGGTGACAGTTCCAATACACAGCCTGAACGCACAGTCCCTGTCCCCGCCGACACTGGCTTTTCTATGCAGTTACTGCTTCTACAGGCAAACATTTCTGTAAATGTTACCCCTATTGCACGACACTGATTTCCAGTTTCTCTGGAAACTGTAACCAGAAATGTCTGACTCCTGTGCACTTACACTCACAGTTCTTAAACATCTCTTTCAAAGGGGTGTTTTTCCATAATTTTTACATTTCATTAGTAATTTTTCAGCATGCTGAAGTGACCTGGAATATGAGCAACAGGAAGCAAAGACAGCAGGTCTCTTACTCCATATAGAAATACAGGCAGTCCTGAGGCATTCAAGAGAGATTCCATGAGCACAGGGTACCTAATCTGTATCTGGCAACATGCCCAGAAGGAACACCCAATGAAAACACATAAATGCGATATTTAGTAAATATAGTTAAAATCTCCTTTCGTAAATATAGTTGAAATCACCGTGAAAAAAAAATCCAAATGAAAACCCAAACCCCCTAATTTGCAGTCAGATGCAGATACCATCACCTACATCGATGTGAGCAATCCTGACTCACACAGAGCTGCTTCCAGTCTATGCAGAGGGACTGTGTGTGTCAGGACTGCTGCAACAAGGACACCGTAAGGCAAGTAAGTCCTTAATTTGTAGGGCACCAATTCCCCTCATCCTGAAGTTATTCATTCTCAGAGCATGCAAAATGTGATTGAATGATAGCAAGAAAAACACTTCACGTCGGGTCCCCCACTCTGCACGGAACCTCGTTTTCTTTTATAGATGTCTTTCAAGAGATCTAAATTAAACTGCATCAAGGCACTTTCTGGGTCAGGACAACAGGAGGCAAATTGCCTGGAGCCCTTCTGGGAGGACGCAGGGCCGAGTGTGTGCGCGGCTGCAGCTGGGACACGGCAGCAGCACTTTGGGCCCTGGAGATGAGTGAGCCACAGGCTCCACAACCTCCCTTCCTCCTGCCACCCTGCCTCCATTTACACTCGGCTCTGCTCATTTTCTGCACAGTTAAAAACTGTACTTAATGCCCGTGGCTGTCACACAGAACTGCACCGAGTTAAACAAAGGCAAAAGCAGTGGGAGGGTAGGCTGGTCCCAGGTACTGAGTTGGAAGCACAGAGATCAGAACTCAAATTCTGTCTGGGATCAGCCAAAAGTGCCTTGTGGGGTGGGGGAGGCAGCTCCGGGGGCTGTTGGACACCTGCCATTAACAATCCTTCCCCTGGAGTGCAGCGGCTTTGCGTTTTGGGCAGGAAACGTTCCAGGCTGCTGAGGCTTTGTGCCTCTGTCTATGGTGCTAAGGCGAAAGCTGTAAACAGCACTACCAAACATTTCAATTTCAGCCTTATCCAGGAAACCCACATATCACTGAAAAAGCCAGTTGCTTTCACTCTTTGGGCTACAAAAGCCACTCCCTGTGAGCAGGTGTCAAAAAACCTACCACGGGCTCAGCTGAAACAGGTGTAGGATGGCCTGTAGCATGTTCCTATTAGGGAAAACTACTAAATCCAAGGGGATAGCTGGACAAGCCAGCCTCCAGATTCTGCTGGGTACTTGTACTAAATTACAGGCATAATGCAAAAATGCTATGAAGGAAAACAAAGCAACTTCAAGTTCTGTGGCAGATTTGAGAATATGCCCAAACAACAAAACTCAGTGATGTGCTGTACTTGGTGACTCTTCCCATGAGGTACACAGTATGCTCAGGCTTCTCAGAGAAGAGAGCTAAATAGAAACAGAAAGCTCCAGGAGAAAGATGGGAGAAGAAACAGAAATGAACAGCACTAACAAATTACCTAAATAATAAAATGCACTTCCAGTAATTTTTCTTACCTGTTCCAACATCAGGATTTGGCGCAGTTCCTTCTGGAGATCAATAAACCGATCGTGATAGATGGCCATGGACCAAGGTTCCCTGAAGTAGCTGGGTAAAAAAGAAGAAATTTAGTTATCTTGTGAACCTCTCATTAACCACTAATAAAGTATTTACCTGCTTTTTTGCCTTTATAAATTACAGTTCTGGACCCATCATGATCGTTTGTTCATAAAATGCCTCCTGTAACAGCATGGTCAATCAATTCTTTTAATGGATGTTCCTGATGTACAGCCAGCTTCAGTAATTACATTTAAAGTGGCTTAATTCAGAGCTGTAGCAAGACCCAGTGAAGAATCCTGATTTTATCAGAATTTAAAAGCCTGAAGACCTGTAAAGAACGGTGTCTCCATTATCTGTCCTCATTTGAGAAAAGCAGATTGCAGGATTAACTGAACTGCTGCATAAACAAATTAAATTTGTGTAGACAATGACACAAATGTTGTTCATCATTAAGGTTTCTGGATTAATAAAAGCCAGAAAAACAGGCCACCACAGCGCTGCAATATGTTCTTTGCGCTAGCGCGATGAAGCTAAATTGAACCGATTCTAGGAGGAAGCTCTTGCAACTTTTTCTTTCAGTGACAGCATTTACGAGACCATTCTTCCATGAAAAAGTAGGAAAAGGATGCAGAGGACACGGCTCCATGTAGAACCTCACGGCTGTAAATATAACCGGAGGCAGCCAGATTGCAAAGCTGTGATTTATCTCCCTCTGTAATGAAAGATAATTTTTACAGCTTGGGAAAGACGCTTGGTGTGTAATTCTTGTTAATGCTTGCTGCAGTCAGGAGGTGCCTTACGCTCATCCCCGTAATGACTGAGCAGATGTCAGCAGGGTCACCCAGGAAGTTGGAAGAGGGGGACATTTGCATGGCTGTGTCCAACATTTGCGCCTTTGGAATGGCAGCAGGACTTTGGCACTGCCCCAGGAGCACATAAATGCTCTCGCCTGGTCCACCTGTGTGGTCTCTAAATGAACATCTGAATAAGGAAACTTCAGTGGCACTACACGAGCTTAATAATTCTGTCTACAGAGAACTTATGTGCATGTCCCTCTCTGCAGATTTTACTTCCTCCACATCCAGGGGCAGGGTTTCCCCCTCCTGCTTTGAATGACACCTTACCTCTCCCTCATGCCTTGTGCCATTAAGAACACTGTGTGTGCCCAGCACAGCTTGGCTGGGTTTCGTGTGCTCAGCCCCTCTCTGCCCCTGCACCCCACTCCTCTCCATGTGCCAGGCTGACATGGGCTGCCTCCTGGAACCTGCACAGCCTCCAGCACAGGAGGTGCTCTCCCGTAGATGTTTTTACAGTATAAATATTTATGGACACTATTCCAAACACCATGCCCTTGCTACAGCAAGTGTTGCCCAGCCCAGGAGTTACCACCGCAGAGCTGCTGGCTCATTTGGATATGCAGGTTAGAAAGGATGAGCTCAGCTTTAAGGATCTTTATTTCAGTAACTGCACACCTGTAATGTGTGCAGAGAGATGCAAAAGAACACAATATTACTCAAATATTTAAAACCCCTTCAATTTCTGAAGAAAACCCCCAGCCAATACAAACCTTTAACTGACTGTTCATATAAGATAGCAAAGAGGGAAAGGGAAGTGTTATACAAGAATACATTAAGGTAATTAAAGACTATTTTTACTGATATGCCCTGCTAGAAGCCACATTCCATTGGCTAGGTGTTTTGTCTTCAATCTGGCATCAATTATAATTGTAACCTTGACGAGGTGATTTCCTCTCTCAACTGAGGCATACCCTCCCAGCTGTCTTACCTCAGTTAAGGTGCTCACCTGTCTTACTGAGGTGTTACATTAAACGCTGTTTATTAATGTTTCAGGGGTGCTGTGTATTCCTGCTGCCATTACCAGTTCCATTTGTAACCACGATTTTTACTGTTCCTGTCAATATTCACAGATTTGGAGCTCAAAACCTGAAATGTGTTGCCCAGTTTGGAATATTTAGTGCAAATAAAATGCCCCTTTTTGGGGAACAGAGAATGCCTTGTCCATATTTTCTAGCTGGGCTGCCAGAAGGAGCTCCCCCAATCCAGCATTTACTCCCAGACTACCTTCACTTCCCTTAACCTGAAGAACTGTACCCACTGAGGGTGATTGGAAGATTCACTTCACAGAAACAATTCGCTTTCTTTGCCAGCTCTGCACTTTCATCTATGTATCTTTTCAGTTTGAATCACCTCTCTCAGGGGGCACGTGGTGTTTCTGAGGGAGCAGCTATACGTGTGGCTGCTAAAGGGAAGTTTAATAATGAAAAAACCCATTTGAATCCAAACCAACAAGTTGGACTTTCTGAGTCTCATTCTGAATTTTATTACCACTTCAGCAGCAGTCCCTCAGGGCAAACCGGGGAAGGCTTCAAAGTATAATGCTTTTCAGTGTACGAGATGGAGCTGGCAGGCTCCCAACAGGGGCTCAGAGGCTCCTCCACTATCATGAGAACAGCATCTGCCACATGTGTTTGCACCATTTAGTCTTTCATAATCTGCCAGAGTGATCAGGCTAAATATGTACAAGATGACAATGTTTGCCAGGAGCATAACGGGCGTGCAAACTTGGTCAGTTCCTAGCAGGGGTCCCTGCTGGAAGCCTTTACAGCAATGGCAGCGATCACGGGAAGGCATTCCTGATGGGCTGGGATGGAATGGGCTCCTCCAGAAGACAATGAGCGACATCCTTCTCGTTGCTAGGGAGCTGGCCTTGCCTCTCATTGACAAACAACATTTAAAGTCTGTTCTGCTTCATTTGTGAGGTGCAGCCTATGCTAGATGAAGGAAGGAAAGGAAGGAAATATTTCATGGTGTCCTGCACAAAAGGCACAGAATCCTTCCCCTTGCAAAAATTATAAATAAAATGGACAGAACTGGGCACTGCTAGCAAGCAGAAATGGAGTGTGTGTGCGTGTGACTGTCCGTCTATGAGCTGCTTGTAGTTACTCTCCCTTTCATTTGCAGGAACATGCCACATTTGGAGGAGAAGCCCCTGCTCCTGTGGAAGCTGGTTCTGCATTGTGGCAGAGAGGACCCGACCGTGACCTGCCGACTGTCAGGTCTGGTGGCACAGGATGTAGCACAAGTAGCAAGGTGTAAAGTCAAAAAGTCTTAAAAACCAAAGGAAAAACCTTCAGAATAACACGCTTTGTTTGTACAGCAACAAAACAAAATGCAAGGTATAAAGTTAAAAAAAGATCAGTAATTGCAGGGGTTTTTTAAATCATTTACTATTCTGTGACAGGGAAAGCCTAGCAGAGGGAGAGGGCCAGCTCTGTGAGCTGATCAGCTCTGGGAAGCCTGAGCTCTTGTCACTCACAAGATTGGCCTAACTGTAACCCACAGACCAGTTTTATCACATCCCATGCAAGTTTTCCAAACCTCTCCAAGTGGGGCTTCCCTTGTGGAAACAAAGACAAGCAGGGCCTGAATAATTTCCACTCATGCTATTGAAGATGGGCTTCAGAGAACCAGTGTTGTGTTTATCTGTGTTTCATGCTGTGTGCTCTTACTGGAAAATCTCATCTGAAATCCTCTCTCTCAAAAAATCACTGGTGGAAAGAGAACCTGAAAGCAGTGATGTAGGAAAACAGACGCCAGTTTTAAAAAAAGGTTTGATTTCCTCGTTTCTCTTCATGCCTCATTCCTCTTCATTATTACAGCCTGAAAAACAGTACTTTTCTTTTTACTGTGAGGATTGCAGCATGTTTTTAAGTGCCTCCATTCCTTTAGTTGCTGCTTCTGTGAGCCTGATTGCAGCAGAGGCAGCCGGTGCCACTGCTGACAGGCCTGTGGGCAACACCTCACACCCTGGGAATGCAGTCCTGAGCTCCGTGGAACAATCCCTGCCTGTAGGTGAGTTTATCCACACCAAGCCCTGTGTGCTCCAGCCCCAGGGACTGGCGCTGACCCTTGAGCAGGGGCATGTGCTGCTGCTTCTCCCTGTGGTGGGACCAGCATGAGGTGGCATTTTCTGAGACTCAGAGGGCAGATGGCACCTCCTGATGGTACCTCTGAAAAATGCCTCTGCAGACTGGAGTGTCAGTGGTTACAGGTTTGGAGGATTCTGTGCCTCTTGCTGTTCTTCTGCTACTCAGAGATTTTATTGGAAACAACGGACCCAAACTGAACTCCTCACATCCCTGCTATCCCCACTCTGCCACCAATACACAAGGGAAGTTCAGAGACTCAGACAGCTCATGAAGTGGGTTGAAGCTGTTTGCAACCCTCATTAAATGTCTCTTAACAAGCCTTAATAGAGATCTCTTGAAATGCCATTTTTCTTCCCAAAGCTGTCCATGAGTCACCAGTGCCCTGCCCTCTGTCCCTCTGGTCACTGCTGTGCCCTCAGCACACATGGCTTTTGAGTAGCCAATATAAGCAGAGTCATTGATCAACTTAATCTCCTGTTAATCTGTAAGGAGTGGAGAGTCTCCTTTCTTCTCTGGAGCTTCTCACACTTTGTACAACATGGGGAATTTTCAAGCTGAACATCTGCTTTCCCGGGTTTAAATTTCTTTCTTTAGGAGGAAATACAATGCTTGCAGTGCAGAATTCTCCAGGTTGTACCAGCTACATCTGGAAGATACTGTCCATTCTCAAATCTTCAGGACATGCAAAGTTATTCCCTAGCAGGTCTGGATTCCTTAATCTTGAATGGCTTTGGTGGATTACGGAAGCTGAGTGTCTCAGTGGTACCTTTGGCACAGGATGGCAGAAGCTCCCAGTGCAGGGCCCAGTCAGGCAGAGACAAGCTGCTGCTACACCAACGCCAGGAACCAACCCAGGAGGACAAGCACAGAGGAAACTGAAGCTGTTCAGCTGACACAGACTCAAGTGGTACACAATTATGCCAAGAGTGCCTACGCAGAGCAGGGAATGCCACTTCCCAGGAGCACAGAGAGTAAAGTACTGTAGAGGGATGGGATGCAGCACAATTTTAATTTCCAAGTCATACTGACAATAGTTCCCAGCCACAGCCTGCAGATCAGCAAAAGTCTTTTCTCCAACACAAGAACCCAAGATGTGTTGTTTTGGGAACAATATGTGGATGTTTTTAAGACTCTTAATTGCAAAGATATGGTGATTCCAGTAAAAGGTACAGAATAATTCCAGATGTACCTTGGATAGCCAGACCAGGTATCATAAAGTGCTGATTTAAAGAAAATATAAATAAAACCACTGAGCATTTCCTGCCAAGTATCACGTGACCAATAATTTTGAAAAACAGCTTGTTTATGTAGGTTAAAAGCAAGACCAATTTGTGTAAAATCCCCTAAAGCAGCACCTGAGAGCATTGGTCTTCAACACAAAGGGCATAACACGGTCCCTGGCCTGCAGTTTCTTAATGTTCACCTACAACTGCTGAACAGTCAAGCAAATGCTGAACCAACAGCCTTGGTTGTAGCAAGAAGGATCTTCAGCTCCTTGTTCTGCAGTTCTGCTCCCTGAACACCTGCGTGTCCAGGCCTTCTACTCAACTCCTGTTGAACAGTCTTATGGACAACGAACCAGTGAGTGACTTGATTGGGCAGTTTCGCAAAGTGAATCTGCACAGCAATTCACAGGCTGACATTTCTTTTGTCATTTTTTGAGAAAGAAATCCTGGAACCAAAGCCTGTGCTTCTTTACCACTTATCCCGGAATCCACAGCATCTTCTCTTTGGTAGATGACTGGTTTAGAAGCTGTGCTTTACAACCCCCTCTTTTCTGTAGCTGCAATGGCAAACCAGAGTGTAGGGCAACTGGTTTTGCAATTCTTGCTCCAGAAAAATAGCCACGGAATCCAACCCAATTGAGGATGATATTGCTCCCCCTGGCCCAGACCCCAACCTGCCTGGGGCTGCTGCAGAGACCTGCTGACATCAGGGGGGTGACACTGCCAGCACTGGTGATCCATCATGACTGATCAACCAGCACTGTTTTCTGCATTTTTAATATCCTGGAAATGTGGATACAGTGCCACATCCAGAGGCACCCTCACAAAGCAAATCCTGGTGTTGAGGTACTGCAGCCCCTTCCTGCTCCAAGTGTGCTCAGAAGAGACTCTCCATTATGTCAGCACTGGCATTTAGTAAAGTTTGGATTCTTCACCAGATTGGAGCAGTTACAGTCTAGCCGATTCTCACTGAACTGCTCTTTAAACTTTCTAAACTGTGCTCTTTAAAGCTGGCACACAAGCCTTGCTGTCTGCACTCTCTCTGAGCACTGACACCAGGCTCACTGCATTTTTTCACATAGTACTATTTCACGCGTAACGCATTACAGAAAACAATTAAAAGGAAATTAAACCTGACGTACAAAATCATCAGATAGGCTGTGTGCAGGGGTATGATTGCTTCCCTGCAACTGTTTACGGATTCAGAGTTCAATCACTCATAATGGTTTGCATAATTGCTAAGATGAATCAGCAAGGTTCGGCTGCAAATTAATGTGGTAGGGTTCAGCTGACAAGCTTTCACTTACTAATTTGGACGTGGGGTTTCTTAGTAACATGGCTCTTCATCAGCAGGTTAGCTGCTCCTTTAGAACTACATGAATATCTAGAAGTCTCCAGCTATTAGTATTGATTTGGTCTGTAAGTACAGCTGTACCAGTGCACTGTGGGGTTAGTGGTTAATTCGGGGAACGAAGAAGCTGTTGTGCTTTGATATCCCTTCACAGGTTTTTCTTCACTATCCTGTCTCTCTCTTCATAAAAAGCACACACATTTCCCTCTAATTAGGCTGCAGAGTGTACAAGCAGCACTAGTCCCTCTCAGCCAAGCTCACTACCTGCCACAGTTCCTTTCCAGTCTTTTTCATCCCTGCAGAAAAAACATCTCACCGTCTGCACGATGAACAGAAGCCTAAGGTGGAATCCCCTAAATGTAATCCCAGTGTGCTTATGGCACAGGATCTGGCAGACTCCAGACAGCAGCAGGGCATTCTAGGGTTTCTCTTAATGAACAAGCACTCTTCATTTTGGAAAGTCTGGGTTAAAATCAGCTTTCCTATGTAGCATACATTTGATGTTTAAATAATCACTGATTATCCAGCCTGTAACAGAATTACCTCTTTACCTAGTTCTTTTAACAATATTGCCACAAATATCAAATGTTCTTCTTTTTCTTTATTTGTTATATGGTAAGGTTTTTATTAGCATTGGGTCAATAAACAGTCTGTCCAGTGTGGAGTTTCTGCTTACAGTCTCATTAAATGACACTGCTTAATAAGTCACTTTCAGCCTAATGTAAACACCACCAGGATGTGAGAACTAAACTTTAGTTGGAAAATGTAAATGGTTACTTGAAAATAACTGAATGCTCTTCATGAAACTCAAAATATTTTTGAACATTTAGCTTGTACAGCCAATATGCAAAACACAATGCAAGAGTCAGAATCAGGGTTTGAAGAGAGCACCCAAGGAAACACCCAGTGCTGTTTCCACATTTATAGTTTCTGGGTGGATTTTCCAAAGCCTCTCAGGGAAAGGGAGCCTAATCCTTCACATATTCCTGCAGTACCTGTTGCTGTTGAAGCTGTGTCACTCTGTGTAGAGCATTCCTGATTTTCCTCAGGGTTTCTCAGCCTCTTGGACAGCAACACCCTCCACAGCCAGAGAGCACACAGGTCTAGATCATCACAGATCCGTGCATGGACCACTCATTCCCTTCCTAAGTGAAAACTGAATCCTACCTGCATTCTGGCACTGGGAAAAGCATTTCTTTGTCACTACAACTCTGCAAAATCCCCTGTGCTGTCTGTCTCCCACACAGGTACTGCCAGAGCCATAACCTACCCTCCCAACCCCTTTTTACCAAAGAGCCACCAGTCATGTCTCCTGGGGACTTCTCTCTAGACCTAGTCCCCAAATCACTCATCCCAAACCGACTTGTGCAGCTTGGGGGACACACAAACCCCAGCTCTGGAGGGCTCAAAGCTTGTCAGAGATGAGGGACAGAGTCATTTGCACCTGGCTGCAGACAGCTCTGCTATGGTGCCATGAACATGTGCTCTTTGTGGTGCCCAAGACCACTGCACAGAACAGGCAAATTGTCCTGTTCAGTAAGTCCTTAAAATGCTGGAAACCAAGTTATTGAAACAAAAACTAAAGTGTTTTTGAGCTCAGCCTGGATGAGTGACTGTAAGGTTTCTGTGCTCATCCTCCCTTAAAACATGCACTGCCTTTGTGCACTCCTTCACAGGCCTGACCCTGTGCCCTTCCTCAGCTCCACGCTGGAAAGCTACACACATGTATGGCCTACACGTATGTATGTACAGCCTAAAGCTACGCACATGTATGGCCTACACGTATGTATGTACAGCCTAAAGCTACGCACATGTATGGCCTACATGTATGTATGTACAGCCTAAAGCTACGCACATGTATGGCCTACATGTATGTATGTACAGCCTAAACCTACATACATGTATGGCCTACACGTATGTATGTACAGTCTATACTATGTATGTACACCCTACACATATGTACAGCCTACACATGTACATACACTCTACATACATGTTCAGCCTAACCACGTGTACAGCCTACACATACGTATGTACAATGTACATGTAGGGTGTACACACCTGTATGTCCAGCCTACATGTATGTCCACCAACATCTGCGTGTCCAGGTGCCTGCGTGCACCGAGACGGCCCCAGGAGACAAAGTGAGGTCACTGCAGATGATTAAAAGCACATTTCTGTCAAGAACTAAATCCACACAGAGGACAAGCAGAGCTCTCAGAACTCTGTGTGAGGTGCTGCTGACAGCACTTGGATCACTCGCCCAGCACCTGCTTCACCCACAGTTACACACCAGCAGTGCCTGAAGCACAGCACCCCAGTGACCTACCAACAGCACTGCAGAGAGCAAACTCAGTGCAGAGGTAAGGGAGGAAACAGGAGAAGGGGATGGCTGAGCAACACAGCCTTTCAGAGGGTGCCTTTTAGAAAGTCATTGGTACCACGATGGCACCTCTGACAGGACTCTTCCTCACACCTTTCCTCCTGTGCCACTCTCACAGTCCTGCTCTGGGTGCTCCCTCACCATCACTGTCACTGCCACAGGGCTGAGATGCAACCATCATCTTCTCTAGGTCATGGCTGACAAGTTCATTAATACAGCATTACAAACTCCCAAGCAAAAGCCACTCACACCTCATTTGTGAAATACGCTCCTTAAGTATTTTAGAAACAGGGGGTCAGATTTTTATGCATCATGTTAGATTTGCTCTTCATTAATGCCAAATGAAGCCTACACGAACCACTTCTATCTTATATTAAAGGCATGATGCCAGTGAGCATCCATTTGGTTGCCAAGTGTCAGGAGACCCTTCTAATTATCTGTTTTGTACTTAAGACACAGCAGAGGGAGATTCCTCTGCTCTGTGGACACGTTCCATAACTTGGCAACTGCCTTGCAGCTGCCTTCATCTTGGGAGAACACAAAAGGAGGTCACTGGCTGGTTACACTGCTCCTCTGTGAAGCAGTGTGGAGGACTGATGACCAGAAACAAATCTATAAGCTTAAAAAGAAAAGAAAAAAATGTTCAGACCTCTCTCTCACCCCTCTCTTTTATCTGCTGCTAGGGCAATGGAAATAATCTCAAGGCTTTCCAGTCAGTGAGGGAGGGAAGGAGCATGGCATACAGTGTGTTATACTTCGCATTAAGCTACTGGACTTTGCATTCTTTTTCTTTCAGGAGAAGTCTTCCCTGTGAGAAACAGCCTTGCTCTGGGGGACTCAAATTCCAGTTCAGCCTTTTTGAGATACAACCTGATGTCAAATAAAAACAATTTGCAGAAACTCCATCCTGAAGTGGATTCCAAATCTAAGGAGTAATGCCATTCAACTCACAGGTGACAAAAGGTTTGTATGCAAAAATCCTCGAGTTCCAAATACTGTGCCTTTGGTTCCTATGCTTTTTCCTTCCCTGGCACGGCACAGCTGCACTGTAAGGGCTCTTTTCTCAGGACCATACAGGCTGCAGGCCCAGGTGGAGGGAGAAGACCCCCTGTCTAGCACAAGGCACGTGAAAGGGAGACCATTGCTATGGCAATGGGGCCTTTTACTCGTAGCCCAAGGACACTTGAGGATGAGACTTTTCTGGTCAGTAAATACTGCCTGTCCAAGGCCCTGCAGCCTGCCCAGTAGAGCTTGGGATTCTGTAAAACATTCAGAGACATGCAGTGCATCCCACTGTGGGGCAGTCAGCAGAGACAGCTGTCTGACCAGACACGATCATCTTCTGGCTCCACTGCCCATTTCCTCAGCTGCTGTTTGCACAGGTAGCAACAAAAGCATGGGCCCTTAAAACCAGGTCTAGCCAAGTGCTGAACTGAGCCCACCCTGATATGGCTCTGAACTATACTGGAACACCTAACACCTGTGAGAATCAGGCCCAAATACAGCTGCAGATGTCCATCCACAGGCAATTCTTTTTGAAAGAGACCAATACTTGTTGTTATCACGTTATTGTCCGTACCAGTGGGATCACAGCTAAGGCATTATGAGGAGCAGTTGTATTAACTGCATGGTTGGACAAGCTGCATCAAGACCTCCTTTAGCAGACAAGCACTGTGGTCATTTGTAAAGGAGGAGAAGGGAAAAGAAACTTTAAAACTATTTAAATCCATGAGCTATAGTGTTGGCTGGTTTACTGTGACAGCTGGAAACACTGTTTCCATTAAAAAAGAAATTAAAAAAAAAAAAATCAATTCCAAAGCATTTGAGGCTTTTGATGAGCTGTGGACACAATGCAACCCAGAGCAGGACTCTGAGCCACGGAAAGCTCACACTGGCCCATGTGTTGGTGCACTGTGCAGCCCAGTGACAGCTGATTCTATGATGGCTTTTTCTGAGCCTGCTTGTGAGGCTGAGACATGTATGAACCTCAAGTCTGAAAGGGCAGCAGCTGGCATACACACATCAGTCACTGTGTGACTGGGGGCACATCTGGCCTGTCTGGGGGCTGAGGGTTTCCTGTCCCAGTATGAAACTGGGCTGGGGCAGCAGGAGCAGTGGAGCCCTGGGAGCTGCTCCCGGGCTGGGTGATGTGTGTCCACTGCCCTGCTTCGTGTCCCCCACAGAGCCCAGGTACTGAGGGGAGTAGGCAGAGCAGCAACCAACCTTTCCTTGGGTGGTGGGTAAAGTCCTGCAGCTTTTAACCTCATTGAGCTCACACTGAACTTTTCTCCAGACAAAAGGAAATGTGATTTCTCTCATTATTCCCAATAGCTGCAGTTCCAGGTGCACAACTGGAAGGGGTGACTTTGTCAGGTAAGCTGGGTCTTGGGGGCCTGTTGTTAATGCTAATTTGAGAATGGCACTGGCACATTCTGGTCAGGAAATCCGGTACCATGGGGTTAACTTTCAGCTCTTACACCAAACACAAATCAGTGAGGAAATTCACTGCTAGGTGCAGCCTCTAATTATTTAAAAGATAATTTGCATGCTACACAGAAATAAATTAGCTCCCAGGTGACAGCTGTTCCACTGTGTCCATTCCTGGAACAAGATGCCACACTGGGAAATCTAAATGCAGACCAAAAGATTAAAACACTGCACTTTCTTGCCTCATAGGAAGGCCCTCTCCAAAACAGAGGCATAAAGAAGGGAGGAGGGGAATGGATGCTTCAAACTATCAAGTTTACAAGCTTAACTGACAAACCACAACATTTTTACAGTGTACATTTTCTTTTCACTAAGGGCACTTCACAACTTGCTAGAAGTATGTAACATGTACTAGTTTAAAAGGATTTTTTTCAAAGTCAAAGAGAGAAATTCAGTTCTAACCTCAGGTTTGCACTCATGCAGGATCCTCACAGACCATGTCAACAGTGCCCAAAACAGTCGCTCTCTGTATCACACACAGAAATCAGTGAATGCACTTTCCTGCTCTTCACCAAAAGCCAACCAGGCACCACTTTTTGATCTACATAAAAGTCTCAAGACAACCTTCATCTTGCCAGAGATGCTAAGCTGCTTTTCAGTGTGATGGTTTTCTAATAAACAGTCTTGTCATTGCTCAGTTCTAACACTTTCTACTGCACATCCAAGTACACTGTATGTAACATTGCAGTGTGGGGATGTATATATATTGTAGATGTGATATGATATATTATGAGAGTATATTATATTGTCAGCCCTCTTCCATTGCTCTACCCCCTTCTGAGAGCAGCACAGGAATTTGCTGCTTTCAGGAAAAGTTTGCTTCCTCTTCCCACTGTCTCCTCTTCCTTTTCTCAGCTGTCCTTTGGGTGCCTGCTAAGGGCTTTTCCCTTTGCTATTCGGTCTCCCATCTGCTACCCCTGCTGGAGAATGTACCCTCCTCATGGAACAGACATGTGTAACAGGAACACCAAGCCTGGGATGAGCAGGAATGCATGTGTGTGAAAGAACCACAAGAATGATACAAGTAAGAATTAAAGAGCAGCATATGTTCATTGCTGAGGAGCAACATATGGGATTTCATACACATAACCAAAGAGCAAGAAGAGAAGGAACAAACCTATCTAAAGACAAAGGTATAAAGACAACTGAAAACTACGGGAGGCAATAAAATCATCAGATAAGAAAAACTCAGCAACTGTAATTCAGGAATTTTGACACAGGCTAATGAGAGGCGAGATAAAATAATGAGGCAGAAGTCCCAAACAACATCCCTGTCTAAAGGCTGTAAAAGACAAGTCCAAAATTAGTTCGTCATCACTAATTAAGGAGAGCTCAAGAGATGTGATGAGGTCCTGACACGTGGTGTCCCTTTGTGCAGCACACCAGTGATCCTGGCCAGACTGCCAGCTTGCAGGTACTGGTGCCTGTGGCACGGGCAGGTGAGAGGCCCCTGACCATGCTCAGCTCAGGGCCCTGGTGAGCACAGAGCAGGTAAGACATGCCCCAGTCCTGCAGGAGCAGCTGACTCCTCATTGAGAGCTGCTCCTCTCACTCTTACGGTGCTGCCTGGCCTGACATCCTATTAACAGATCATCACTGGGATCTTCACCTCTCCTGAGATTTTTACAGTCTCTGTGGATGTTTAGAACTTAACCTCACTTTGTAATCCCCTGATCAGCTTGTGCCCTGTGTGGGGATCCTATCAGGATCATGAGCACAAAGAAGGCTAACACATTCTTAGTTCTCTGATGAAGAAATAAGCTGTGTATTCAGAAAGTTCATGTCTCATCCCTTCCAAACCTGTGAGTGCAGCTGTCAGGCGAGTGAGCTGCACTCAAGTCCTTGGGCTGGACTACGTGCCCAGCATGCACCAAGGCAGAGAAAGGGAACATATGCTGGTTTGGTCAAGGTCAGGAAAACACTGCTACCTGTGCTGCAGCCAGAAATCACAAAGAAAAATGATTTATTCTTATAGATGTTGCTACTGGTGTGAAACTTGCTGGTACATCTAACAACAGACACTGTAACCACATCTGGGCAAACAACCATGGCCTCAGTGTCTGGCTTACACAAGAGGAGCTCACAGCTGCATGTAGACATTTTAACATCATAAAAAGGACTTAATGGTCCTTTGACACAACCTGAATATTGCCTCCCTTCCAGTTCACTGCACGTATGAGCTGATCAGCATCAGCCATGACAGGGGAAAAAAAAAAATCATCTCTTGTCTTAGTCCATATCTCACACACTTTTGTCACCTTCCTTCAGTTTCTCCTTAACACCTACTGACAATGTACCCTTCAGATGAACTTCATGTTTGCTGTGTCCTATTCCTCTCTTCCAAAACAAACCCAACATTTCTTCTAAATCAAAATCAAGCCCTGTTAGCAGCAATAATTCACACATTTCTTCTGGACCACAGCACATCCTTTACAGCAAAGTTTTACAAACTGTTACCTAAGTAACAATGTTTAATCTGAAAATGTTGCCACCATTTGCACCTTTCTTCCAATCAGTTTTAAATATAACATAAATTAGACCTGGAGACTTTTCAGGCACCACTGTCAGCTTTGTCTCATGACAAAAACTGACCACTTGTTCCTGAGCTTAGCTTTCTGACTCTACTCCTTACATCTTAGTGATGTAAGGCAGAACTTCACTTCCCCATCTGTGCTCAGATACCTCAGAAACTCTGCCAGACCTGTCTCATTGCTGCAATGTTGCCATGGGATGGGTCCTGCAAGGGGAATGAGGAACCTCCACCAAACAGAGTCGTGAAACAGGCACCAGCTCTAACATTAACTTACAGTAACTCCCTTCCACAGAGCAGATGGTTTAAAGGACAAACTTAGGGTTTATCACCAGGTAAATTACTGAGTGTGGCTATCACCAGGAGTGATTTAAAACCTCTCTAGAAATCTCTGGCTTAAAACATTGATTCAAAGTGACAAAAATACTTTTAAAAGTGACTTCTGAACATGAATCTAAAAAAAGAAGTAATAAAGCATTTTTCAGGTTCAGCTTAATGATTAAGCCTACCAAATACTCTAAACAAGAGTGGCAAAGACACTGAAATGCTCTTTCAGATGAAAGATGGTCAAGTAAACCACTGCTCCTCCTCTTAACAAATCTCAGACACACAGCTATTTCTACAAAGGTCTTCAGGACTTGCGTTACTGCTGATGATTTTGCCAAATAATGGAAAACACTTTTAAATCTCTTTGCCTACCTCTTGTTCCAAGGGAAAACAGCTGGAAGACAAATCATAATAAAGTACAACTAAAATTCCTCCAGAACACAGATTTTCTGCACCAGGCAGAGTTCCTCTCACCTGTAAAGGTCTGTGATCTGCCCGTCCCTCCAGCGATAGAACAGGTCATTCAGCAGACGCTCGTGCTGTCCATACAGGCACATGTAGTTGGAGACAGGAAAGGGCTCCTTGGAAAAGCAAGTGATGCTATCCACCATACTGTATTTGTCAAAATGCATCCTGAAGTAATTCCCACATCCTGCCTCTCCAGTTACTATCTCCGTCCCCTGGAACAGAAAACACCAGGAAAGCTGTAGAGATGGAATGCCTGATCTGGCACATGTACAGAGTCAGTGAGGAACTCCCAGCCCATAGTTACCACTTCTTAAAACACACAACTTTTTTATAAATCAAGAGACCATTCTTCACACTGTGGCTTGGAACATATTTTCCATGTGGCTTACACCTTGATTAACTGCCCACCCAACTGTGCAGCTCAGGTTGAGTGCCACGGCAGACACCCAAGGGCACACGGGCCCTCCAGCTGTGCTGGCAGTGACAGCGGATCCACAGGGACCAGTGACCTTCTGGGGCAGCAGCTGGACTCAGGAGGGATGCCCAAACAACACTGGATGCCTCTGTTTGGGCAACTCAATTGAACTCTGTTCAGCCTCGTTTATGACACAGAGCACACACACGGAGTGTCGTGTTTTACTGAGGATCCCATCCTGAGGAATGAAGAACACACCAGCAGGATTTCACTCTGTCTCCAGATTCATAACTACACATCTGTATTTTTATTTATGTAAACGTATGTATATGCAAACAGTGTAAGTGCAGAGTGCAAATTTATGGTGTGTGGTAGAGGGTGACACTACCACACCAACCAGGTACAGGTGAACTCCAGTGCTGCAACTCAAAGATTTATCACATACCAACAGAGCATTTTGACTTTGTGTAACACATTTCCCAGTAGTCAAAGGTGTGATGTGCTGGAACAGCTTTCCAGCAAGGAGAGAAATACCCAGGAGGATCCTGCAGTTCTAGAACAGCACCATGTACTGATGGGGCTGCATCTGCAGGAGGCTGCACTGGCTCTCTTGGGGTGTTTCCTTCAGGTTGTGTTCTAGACCATTAAACAGTGAATAAAAAAGAACATATATGCATATGCTTACTTATATATGTATGTGTGTGTATACAAACAAACATGTTTATATAGGATTTGAACTGGGGCTGCCACGTGCTGCCAACACCAACTCTACTGTCAAAAAAGTAACACTGATGTTGGATGTTGATGCTTGAACTGTAGCATTTAGCTTCAGGTACTTAAAGCAACCACTTTGAAGACAAAAATGTAAAAATTAGCTTCAAAACTCTCATTGCAGTGGAATGATCACATAGCTTGAAGCTATTTTTTCGAGCTGTATTCCTGTTATAGTTTTATATATTTCTACAGCCAGTTGCTAGGCTACAGGGACCTTTGGTAGTTTCACATCTCAGCTAATACCTTTCACTAGCTTCTCTAACTTCTTCCTTAGGAAATTCTTTTAGGATGTACATGAAGTTTCTAGAGTGGCTTTAAAGATGGTCCCTTTTCAAGTAATCAGCAGGTAATCAAAGTGGCTGCAAAAGAATTCTAATCATGTTCTAGCAATTTGGAGTAAAAAACCCAATTTTCCTCTCTGACAGTCTTTTCTGCTTTTCAGTACATGCTGCTTTGGATGGCTCATCCTGGATCTAGAAAACAAGGTGAGCCATGCTTTGATTCTTTCCCCCCAAACCATGGATTTCTTTTTTTCAAAAAAAATTCTTTTTATGGACCACCATTGTCCACGTTTTAAAGTGAACACTAGAGGAGCCTTTTAAAAGCTGCTCTTTAAATCAATCGCAAGAATGGGCTTGATCCAGAAATCCTTGAGGTAAAAGGTACAATCTGTGTGAAATAGGAGCTTGCCTAAGTGGATGGTCCTCTCTGGCTTTAAAAGACATTAATCTAATCCTTTTCTTGTCTCACAAGGGAGGTTCTGCAGTAAGAGAAGCATCCCCATGTTTGTATCCTGGGACAATCCCCCATGTAGCCTAGTGTGTGAAGTAATTCCCTCTGCCCTGTTCCAAGACAACCCTCATGGCTGCAGGACTCACTATTTCCTAGCAGTGAAACACAGAGCATCTCTTCCAGAATAATTCCTACTATTCTAGAAATCAACTGACTTTCCCTGATAAACTGCCAAATTTTATCATCTGTATGCATTTCCAGTACCATATTGCAGGGAGAAAAGAGGCTCAGCACAAAATCCAGCTAATAGTGTCCTACATCCTCTGTATAGAAAATCAGGCATCTCTGGAGAAAGCCAAATATCAGGAAGTGTAGAAACAAACACTTGAGATGTTCACATACTTCTGTACCTCCTCCTGGTTCAGTTGCTGTGCCTGGTGCATACAGTGCACCCAGGCTCAGCCGGCTGGACTGGCTCTAATGCCCACCTGATGGCAGAGACCACCACCCACCCTGACATGCCACGTGTTCAGTTCATGCTGGAGCTGCCACAAACACACACCGAAACCCATGCTGACTCACAATACTTCGTTACAATGTGGGGTACTTTGGCTGGTACCTGCACTACCCCATGTAAGAACATTTTTCCAAACGGAGGATGAAGCAAAGAAAAAGTTCCATTATTTAACTTACGTGATCACACAGGGCAAGTTCTACATCCAAGCGGAGAGGAATTGCTGGTTTGGAAATGTGTACATAGTTATAACCTCCAGGAAGAATGCCTCCTGCCATAAATGAAAATATGACATTTATTAAGCTTGCCCTCCTTCTGCCATCATGTTTTACCACTACATAAGGAGCCTTGAGGGCTGTACTGCCATGAGATGGCACCTGAGGTGAGACTGACCTGTCCGAGTTACATAACAGGGGATGGAAGTGTGACAGAAATCCACTGGGACTTACCTTTAACTTTGCACCCTTTGTACATGGGGATGAGTCCATCTGGGCCTTCTGGTGGCTTGGAACGGGGCTGAGGAGTTGGATCAAAGAGACTCAACATGGATATAGCAAGCTCAAAGCCAACCTCTTTGGAGTTGAAGTTGCTGTGTGTCCATTCATCTCTATAATATCTCCTGGAGAACTTGGTGAGAGGACCTGCAGCCCTGATGCTGGCATCATTGGTGCGGAATTTGGCATCAATCACAAGCCTTCCATCAAAAACAAGGCAAGCATCATTGACTGCCTTAAAGGTTTCATAATCCACTGCCCTGTAGGCAAAGCTAAAAAATGCCTGAAAAGATACATATAGAAGTGTAGATTATATTAGGTATTATTTTCTGGCTAATTTCATAAATCAAAGCCCACTCTTTGTTCTGAATGTTACTTATTTTAAAAAACAAGAATATAAAGTATGATTTTATATACACAGATAGATCCTTCTAATCCAGCATTTATAGTTACCAAAATTTAAAAAAAAAAAAAAAAAAAAGACAGTAGAAAGGAGAATTACTAAACTAATCTGCTTCTGATTACTAGATGAGTTATTTTAAAAGCTTCAATATTCATTACGAGTGAAACTACTACAAGTGGCTGTACAAGCATAGGACATAGACCTGAACCCTCTATGATGTCAGCTTTCTTCTTTCAAATGCTCAAGCCAACCTGAAACCCCAAGGAATAGAAAAGCAAAATGTGCTTTGCATTTAGCAGGATAACTGTGTATTACAAATATCTTCCCAACTGTTGAGCCTGTTTACCAACAAACTGAGTTACTTTGGCTACCAGCACAGGGATAGCCAATGAAATGGAAAGAGCAGAAATTAAACTTGTTCAGAGGAAATGTTACTCTCATTCCAACTACAGCAGTAGGATTTCAGCCAGTGGAAGCTGCAGAGGCCGAAGAGGTTGTGAGCAGCACAAAGAGACAGGAAAGCTTTCAGATTTATGTTTGACAGTGTCATAGATTTTGGAAAGCATATCCAAACACCTCTGTAACTATTTGAGACCGGAATCATACTTGCTTTGGGAGGCAGTCTGACCGACCTGCACCTCCCTGAAGCAGGGGACTGCTGCAATCTTGGAGGTCAGACACTGGGGCTAGTTGTCCATCAGATCCATCTGGATCACCTCAGCCAGCCCAGAGGAGGCTGTGTCTGTAGGGAAAGTACCTGGTACATTGGGCAGTCAGCTGCTGAGTCTGGTAATGAGCACAGCAGATACCTATTCACTAGGCTTTGATTTGTGGGACTGAAAAGAGATGGGACTTTCACTCTTTGAAAAGACAGCCTGTACCTCCTTACACATCCTTACAGCCCTGGCCCTGAGGTAGGAAATTATCTTGGGACCAGCTCTACTTAAACTATGAGTTCATCTTCTTCACAGGAAGACTTCAAGGGTATTGAAAGAAAAATCATCCTAAATCCCCAAATTCCTCCTCTAAGTCTTAGAGAAAAAAGCCAGGGATAATTCCCTCCTTTTGTCTTCTCGTGGCACCTGCACAGTTGCCCTCCTGGGACACGAGGAAGCAGATCAGACCTCACCTCCCCCAGAGAGGAGCTGAGGCAGCAGTGCCTGACAAGCTCTGCAGAGCAGGTGGTGCTGGGAGCGGCCACTGGCCCGTCCCAGGGGCAGATGCACAGGCAGTCAGCTCCGGAGCAGGATGAGGCCCCAGGGAGCCACTCTGAAATGCAGCACTGTCGGAGCGAGGCCAGCAGGGCCCCCTGCCCCGCTTTGTCTGCACAGGCTCCCCACGCAGACCAGCCGAGGAGCTCCCACACTGATTGAGAATCACACACATCTGACACCAGGTCTCATATGGTTTTCTACACTGCCTAAACGTCACTTTAAAAAGACAAAAAGGGGAAGGTAATCGTGTCATCCAAGGGGTCTGGGTTCTGGAAGCTACAACTACAAGCAGTGCCCTCAAAGCTGCCTCATGCAAAGAACAAACTGAAAGCTGGCAAAACAGGGCCTCCAAATGAGTGTAAATCAAGAATGCACACTGGACACAGGGTTAAAAGGAATAAGAACAAGGCTGAGAGATGTTCTGAACAAAACCACAGTCTGCAAAGGGCACAGATGAAGACTGACCATCTCATCATTACAACAGAGTTTGTGAAGCTCCAGAGCCCTCACACAGAGCTTTCCCCACCATCAGTGCCCTCAGCTTTTAAAACCATTAGGTGACAAGTTTCATGTTGCTGCCCACCACCACCACAGGACATATTCCTGTACAGGCCAAGGAAAGAATCAAGTGTCTCAGATGAATATGCATTCCCTTGCTGCCTCCATGCTCCAGAGTCCAAGACATAACTGTGCCAGGACAAGGCAGCAACTGTAATCTGTCCTTCCCCTGCACCAGCTCAGGAAGGGCATGGCTGTGACTTTGGTAAAGGTGTCACCCAGTTGTACCCCCAAAGAGCTTTCCGGGGGACTAAGGGAAAGTGCCACATGCTCACGACTGGTTGAATGAGCCGCCTCAAAGAAAATGCACAGGAGAGGGGAAACAAAAGAAGCTGGAAATTTTAGCAACACTGGCATAGCAGAGATGCAGCAGCAGAGGAGCAAGAGCCCTTGGGCTGGTTTGTAGATAAACCAAGTGATGAACTATGCAGAGCTAAGGGAATTCTGACTGTTTAGGAGAGCCAAAATGAGGGAAGCTCTGCTCATGAGGGCAAGGGGACCACACAGCCCCACATCCTGCTGGCTGACAGGCAGGACAGTGTCACCAGAGGGGAGGGGAGGGCTGCAACCTCCAGGCTGGGAGCCATCTGTCAACCCAGGCAGGAGGGAGGGAGGCTGCTGCTTCAGGGAAAGAGGAGATTTTCTCCCGTTGTTTTTATCCTGCAGGACTCAACAAATTAAGTCCCCACGAACTGCCAATCAACAGTTGATACTGGCTCAAATCCCAAAAGGGCCAGAGCTGCTGCAGCGCCGATTCCTGCACAGCCTGGTCTCTGGCAAGCACAGCTGCCTTCCTGGCAAAGGCTGCTCCAGAGCCCATCCTCACAGGCAGCTCGAGCCCTGCAAGACAGCTGAACTGGTCTTGGAGACTATAACGCCCCTGACAGCAAAAGTGATTAAACATTTCCCATCTTAGAGGCTGGGAAAGAGACACCTTGAGAGGAAAGGACCTTGGCTGGAAGAACAACAGGCAGGGACACAAGTGGGCAAGAGAAACAAACCCCAAGGGAAGGGGGTCCAAAGGAGTGGCCACAAAGGCCAGGTGGGGAAAAGAGCAGGTGGGGAGGCTGGTGGGGAGGTGGTGAGTGGATACCAAGTTGCAAGAACGAGAACCACATTGAGGTATCTGTGGAAGAAGGATAAAAACGGAGGGATTTCAGTGAAAGAGGAGACAGGCAACGTGTGCAGGGGGGAACGCTAGCTCCCTACAGAGGGAGGTTTTGAAGTGACTGCTCCTGTGGATTAGCCCAATAAAGGAAAACCGAAAAATCCTGGTCTTCAGGAACAGCTAAAACCTGTCTTTGGTCTCAGAGTGGAGCCACACCTGTGAGTGTGCCTACAGCTTCGGTCAGATATTGGTACCAGAGCTGAACACAACTGCAGTCATTGACAGAGGGAGAGAAATCTGCTTACAATATGCTTTCATTAAGTTACATAGTAGGCTTCTCTATCCTAGTGGTTTTGATTTCTACCGAGAATTAGAAAATGCACATAACTGTAGACAGGAGTAACTGCACATTTAAACAAGAAAAGGATTTCTGGAATTATTTAGAAAAAATGAATTAAGAGTATTTCTCACTCAGCAGTGAACAGCTACTTGTGTGTCAGGTGACTTAAATGCATTTAATCCAAGTCAGTCAGGGCATTAACAATGGGTTTATTTGGATTTTTAAAAGAACAATCCTTGAGAATAACAAGGTGACTGTTCAGTCTCCTAGAGACAACGAGAAATAGATAAATTGATGAGGGACTACCTAAATTTGATGGCCTTTTTTGTCTTTAAAAAAAAAAAAAAAAAACAGACTGAAGGGAATGCACTGAGAGCATATACTTACTGAGCACTGGAGTTTCAGTGGGTTGGTGGCTGTGGTGAAGGCAGCCCAGGTGATGAGTCCCGGGTGTCTGCCCTGGCCCCACTGTGCCAGGACACTGTCAGTGTGCACAGCCACGCCAGCCTGGGACAGGGCCTCCTGCACAGTGCCCTCCACCTCAGCGTTGTTGAGACAAGTAACCTCCGAGCTGAGCGGGGGCTGCACGAGGTGGATTCGAGAGCCATCAATTCCAAGAGATAAGAGGGTTTCTGCTGTGGTGTAAATGTCAATTGTATTCCCATAGACAATAATGTTCCCTAAGAGGAAAAAAAAAGGGGGGGGGGAAAATTTCTAAGACATACAATGAAAACCTTATTAGGATAACTCAGATGATAATAACATGAAATTGCTCTCTTTGACCCTCTTATTTCTCTGATGCTATGAAGCAAACAATGTTACCTAGCAACAGCAGCTAAGATAATTTAGCGAAGAATCTGCACAAAACATCCCACAAAGTAGGCAAGTACTTAACACAGAAGTATGACATTCATCCTGACCCCATAATTTGAAATTATTTTGATTGAAAAGCCTCTAAGGGTGAAAAAAAAAAATAAGAAAAATTACCATTTTTATTTTGTTCTTTCCTCTCTCCTCAATTTTGCTCATTCAAAGGACTGATGGAGAGGGGAGCAGACAGGACCAAATTAAATACATCATGCAGAAAACCCCCACAAACTGTGGAAAGGCCAAGTTACAGAAAACAAGCCTTTGTGCCACATGAAGGTCACCAGTGCTGCTGCTGCCTTCTGTCAAAGCCTGATCTCCAGAAAATGGGGACAGCAGACATACCCTGTCCCCTACACTGTGTGCCCCCTGTGCCATGTCCCACCACCATGGCAGGGACAGCTCTGCACTGCTCTCTGAAGGCAGCTGCCTCCTCCATCACATATCACGCACAGAGGCCAAACCCAAATGCCTTGAGGACGTGCTTTGGGCCAGCCAGGCTCCCTCCCTGCTCGCTGCTGGGAGGTCAGCAAGCTGGATACAGAGATCTGCTCAGCTGCTGTGACAGCAGTGTGTGGGTACTGCTGCTCCTTCTGCAGATACCACTCCTGAAAACAGCACCCTGGGCAAAGGAAGCTCCAACCCACAGCTCCAGCCTGGCACTGCAGAGCCACCAGACAGGGCTTGCATGCTCTTGTCCTGAGTTGGTGCCCCTTCAAATGGCAGTCAGAGCTGAGCAGGAATACACGAGGATGGGAAGGTTCTGTTCTGTGTGAGAACAACAGGAGTTTCCAGCCTAATGGCTAAAGCTCTCCTGGCACTAAGGGAGGTAGAGCTGGGATGCATGGAAGCAGCTGTGTGTTTTATCTCAGGATTATTAAATATAGAACACACAAACATTCCTCTGAGCAGGGACTGAAACATGTTCCTCTCCTCCCCATTCCCTCTGCCCCCCTGCTTGGAATAGGAGCCACTTCTCTGCTTGAGTAATCCAGGCAAAGCAGCCCAGCTCTCCTAACGCAGGCTGGCAGCTCCTCTCCCTGGGGCTAAGGACCCTTCCCAGGAGGGCTGAGCCCAGGCCTGCAGGCTCCTCTGTGCCCACCTGCCCAGCCCCAAGCTCTGCCCACATCAGCTCCTGCACACCAGGAGTCTCAGAACACCAAGGATCTGACCTGCCAGCACAAGGATGCCTCAAAAGCACATTCCCAGTGCTTTAATGTCCCATACCTGGGCAGTGCTGCCACTAACTTGAATGTTTATCTCAGCACTGGCATTTATGTCTTGCTAAGAGTGACAGCATCCCCTATACCCTAAATTATATTATTTCATAGGCTAAACTAATTTCCTTGGGACCATATTTTACTGTGTGAGACACAGAGCAATACTAAACTGAGCATGCACACAGCCCCAGCTCCCAAGAAAATTAATGATAAAAATGTTAATGGATGTTGTACCATTCCCCTTCACTATAAGGTTATTTTATTTGTCCCTATCAGTTTGGCTACTTGTAGCTGCCAAACAGACATCTCTCTACATAGCTGCCAGAAAAAAAGAACTGCCCCATGAGTACACTGCTCAGAAATGATGGAAAACATGTTTTAACTGGTCACAGCAAGGACCAGACACATAGAACAATTTTACCTGCAAATGTATCAATTTGAATTCACGAGAAGAAAGATCTTACTACTTCCATAAATATCCTACAGAATATAGGAATTCTGCTCAATGTGTCCATCACTGAGCTGCCTTTCCAAGCCACAAGAACCCATTCTATGGCTTGTGCCTGCCAGGACACCTTTCAGCAGGCAATACTGACCTCAGGAGAGGTCCCAAAGGGAAGGAGACATAAGGCTGATTGGTTTTGCCCTGCTGCAGCAAGGTGGCAAGAAGCAACCAAGTGAACTTGTGGTGAAGGACCAGCTTTGCTATACTCATTTTTAGTAATACAACATACTGACAGTGCAGGTAAGAACGTGGTGTGCAAGTGCTGACAGCCCCATGCTATGTTTGCACATTTTAGATTTGCAAGGACTGAAAGGAGGTGAAGAGGCTACAGTGGCTGGAAAAGGAGGATAAAGAGGGCTTCCTCTGTTCTGCCTCCGGGGCAAGGCTGGGCTGAGACACCTTTGCCATTGGGCAGCACCAGCCCCCTCGAAGGGCAGCTCAGCTGCTCCATTCAACACTGGCATTTGAGGGTATACAAGATCAGATTCGAGACCCACATTTCTTAAGGAAAATTAAAATTCTGTTTTATATGGTAATATTAAATACAACTGCATTAGATCAGGGAAAGCAATGCTCCTTTACTGACCTCTTGTAAATCAACAATCTACTGCTTCTGCTTATTACAATATTAGTGGCTTTTTAGATGACAGTGCTGGTAGTCTAGGAACTACAGATATTCATTATGGACTGAAATTATGTCCACTGGACAGAGAGCAGTTCCTCAGGATGCTTTTATTTTTTAACTACATGAAAATGTATCTGTGAGTAAACATAATAATCTTTCACGGAAAAAGCAGCCATAAATAAAGATCATTACAGTAGTTTTATCATTTATTACCCAAGTGTCAGCGTTCTGCTGCAGAGCAGACTCATTCATTTTCCACAAGTGGAAGCACAAGATTTCAGTGACCCTAGCATGACCTGAATCTTTGCAGTTTGAAAAAGCTAAAGGAGAAACCCAGTATGAGCTAAAGCATCAGTGGCTTCTGTAGGTGATTCATGCACTGGAATTTTAATGCAAGAGTATTCCTACAAACACGCTTTTAATAAGGCAGTAAACTATGCTTAGGTATAGAGAAAAAAATAATTGCTACATTTTGGGCCATTAAAGCAGTTTTGTTCCTTACTTTACTTCCATCCTACTTTTTATTTTCATGGAAAGTGCAGAGCTAATAGGAGATGAATTTCAATTAGTCACCATTACAGCTGTAATAGGTTCCATGCATTAGGTGGCTGGGTTTCATCAGCAAAGCCACAGCAGTGGCCACAGGGCCAGTGCTCACCGTGCCCCAGGGCTGGGTGTGGGGGCAGTGCTCACCCTGCCCCAGGGCTGGCCATCTCTTTACCCAAAGGCAGCCGTGGGTACCAGCTGGACAGCAGGAAATGTGGTGCAGGCAGGGGCTGGTCTCAGCTGCAGGACTGGCTCAAGAGGCTCTATGACATGCCTGAGGCTGGGAAGCTGCCTGAGGAAATTTTACCACGTTTATGATCTCCTGCCCCTGATCGCAGCACGACCTGCAAGATGATAAAGGAACTTCCAATGTCTTGAGAACTTCCCTAAAGGACTGCCAAGCAGGTGAGAACCTTGCACCACACCACATCACTGCCAATTCTCATTACACTCTGTGAACTCGACAGCTAAAACACATCTTTAGGGAAGTCAGGCTGTTGCACTCTGGCAACTAGAACTCCCCAAAGAGCTTTCCTGCTCTGAACTGCCCTCACTCAGAGCTGACATTATATAAACTCATTGACTGACTGGCCTCTGTTTCTCTAGTTCAAAGCTGACCTGGAAGCCTGGATGATCCCAGATATTTTCAATAGCATACCCAGTCAGTGGATGAACTAATGAATACATGAACACGCAACAAGGCTGAGGAAATACAGGTATGGGAGACATCTGCACGAATGTCTGATTTAGGGGTTACAAAGAAAATGCCAGGAGCTTGCAGTTCTCTGTGAAAATCTGTAACTAGTGCATCTGAATACAATGCTGACAGACTTCCCAATGTAGACTTGTTTTCTTTGTGGTACACCACAAATCTAGGTATTCTTCTGTGTAACAGAAAAACACATCCACTAATTAAATTATTATTTAATTGGCTAATTAATGACTCCAGCCAGATTTGCATTTGGGACTCATTTTGCTTTATATAATAGCTGCAGATAATTAATCTGTCTCAAGCCTTTCTTTCCTAGCTAAATATGCTGGGTATCAAAAATGACAACAAATTGTAAATTAATCTGGAAAACAAAGCACAGCAGATGAAAGACTTTGTTAGAATTAATCAGGCACCAATTACACCATGGAATTAAGGAAACAATAAGTCTAGAAAACATTTCTGTAAGTGTGCACATGCTAATGAAGCCCCTTACCTCTGGACCTGATAAGCTTTTCCTTCAGCCACTGCGCCGCCCGTAAGCAATCCTGGTCATCGTTTAGAGTGAAATGATTGGAAGGCACTTTCCCTGTGTATCTCTGTGGCCACTTACTGATGACCTCGCTGTCAGCTGGGAGTTTACTGGTATCTGCTCCCGTGGGAGCCAGGGCCTGGGAGAAACAAACTGGGGAATGAATGGATATATGGCACATACCTTGGAGACAGTAAAACGGTGACACTCTCACTTTGGCTACCTCGGGGCTGCTGTCCCTGCACATCCCAACCCTCCTTCACACTCAGCAGCAGCAAACACAGCCACAGAGAACATGGATTCATACTGATCTGAGTACACACACGTGGGCACATACTCCCTGTTTCCTGTGGGATGGGGGTGACCATTTCAAACAGCAGTGCCAGTACAAGGGGAAGCACATGGCAAACACTACAGGCTGCACAGCAAACAGCAGAAATGCCCCAACACACAGCTGAGGGATGTCTGCAGTTCTCTGAATAACAGATAACTTGAAAAGGAAATTCTTTGTGATGCCATACTTGCTCAGCCAGTTAACTTTCTAAAATAAGAGATCTTGTCCCAAAGAAAGGGACCAAAACCTGCTTGATGGTTGAAATGCCAGGATTCAGTAATGTTTTCACTGTATAATGCTGCTTTACAGTATCCAACTCCATCTCAATTATACAAAGCAAAAAGCCAATCTTGCCTAGGACTTGTGCAGCACCAGTGATCCACATCCTCAGCAATGTCAACCAGATCAACTGAAATACTGCTGGGTCACATAAAACCAGGCATGACATCAAAAGACCTTACTCAACAAGTAAATCCTCTAAATGACAACATACAATGTTCTAGTGGGCATTAATTTGACTGCTTACCAAATAAGGCACAACTCATAGAAAGGATGGACTAGAGCTCTGTGTAATAAAACACAAGACAGATGATAAAACTAACTCGTTCCTGTCCTTTTGTAGAGCTTAAAACTGAGAATAGATGATGATAAGATTTTTTTCTCAAAGGCAGACAAAACCTGACCTTTTTCTTGTTTTCTTTCTCCTCCCCTGCAGTTACTTCCCATAAGTTGTTTTGCAAGTTACCGCCAAGAATCTTTTCCTAAGAGCACTTTTTCAGCCCACACTTCAGGTTTTGTTTTATCCCTGCTGAACAGTGACCATAGGCTGCTGTTTAAGTGTGGCTCTGCTCTGAGAGGTGATCACAGCCTGCTGCACACACACAGCCAGACACTGCCATGGGCTGAACACCCTCCTGCTTGTGTGTAGGACATGGTACAGCACTGCAGATCCTGCAGCTCACATGCTCAGATTCATCTCCTGATTTTAAAGGCAAAATGCCTTGCTCACAGCTCCTATCCCAAACCACTCAGTAAGGCAAAGCCTTGCAGCTAGGGGACCGTACAAGCTGCCTGTTTGGTTACATGGCCTGATGGCTTTCTGAGGATACATGAGCCAGAACCAACCCTGCCCAAGGTGTCCAAGCACAAACTGAGCCTGTGGGGCTGAAGCTCAGCTTGATTCCACATCTTACATGCAACTAAGGGTCTGCTTCAGCCTGAGTGGAAACTCAACTTGTGTGCTACAATAGGAGGCAGCATCACAGACATGCCTAGGCATGGTCATCACGTGAGACAACAAGCAATTAATTTGATAAGGTATTCTCTTCATTGCCAAAACTAGGTCAAATGGTGTTAGACCAGCTGGAGTTAAGTCTCCTGTGGCTGTGGCCACATGTCAAATGGATCTACTCCCAGCAGGTTTAATGGTCACGGTGGCAAAAACACCGGCAGCTTTGCTTCATACCCAACCCTGAGCAGTGCCACTGCTGGTGAGAAACTGTGCCCAACCCTCCTCTCCCCAAATTCAACAGCAGCACCAACACAGCCCCACTGCACCAAAGGGCTGCAAACTGCCCGGTGCTACCCTTGCTAAAGCCTGCTCTGCTAATCCCAGGACCACTGCTGGCTGCAGACTGGGACCTTGTGCTGGTTTCCACTCTGCACGCCACCTCACCTGGTAGTTCTGCCCTGTGCACAGGACCAGGTAGTCGTAGGGTACTTTCTTCTCCTTGGCAACAATTACGTATTTGGCGGCGCGATTTATGCCAGTCATTTTACCAACCACAACGTTAACCCAGGAACAAAGTGACATCTGTGCATAATCTTCATCATTAAAACAGTGGCTGTGAAGAAAGAATATCTGTAAGTGACATTTCGGCAGCTGACAGCAGGCATTAATTAGACATCTGGTGAGCTCGGCTGAGGCCCCCAGTGGTTCCGCCTGCTCCCTCACTGTGAGTTTACCACCCTCTATGGCAAAAGATTAGTCATTATGAAATACTCAGTTACAAATTGTCAACTTTCCGCTGAAACCAAACAATCCCTCCCAGCACTGGGCCATACAACCACATAATTTAAGAACAAAGTCAGAAATATATGCTTTACTCTGCTTTTCCTTCACAGGCTGATACAAAGAGGAGGCTTTTGCACCTGCAAATAAAATACTTTAACGGTCCAATTCTTTCTCCAAGACAAGACTCACTCGTTCAGCTTTTCCCCCCATTTTTCTTTCCTTTGCTTTACCAGTTGTGGCTGTGGTGAGACAAATGCAGGGAAAGCACCACCAGCATTTTAGCATGTGTTCTAAAGTATTAGGCCAAAGAGTTTAAAATTAAACAGAAACTAGGAAAATCATTGTGAGAGCTAGAAGGAAAAAGCAGAGAACTCAAATCTCCTGTTGGTGACCCTTTTACAAATGAACTTTTCCACAATGCAAGAATGACAAATTCTGAGAACATACTAAACTGTTCCTTTACCCCAAACTTTCAAAAGCCTCTAAGATGCCACTGAATTCCTCTGGGATGGTCAGTCTGTGCACAGAGCACACATCCCAAGCACCACTTTCCCCCCACAGGCCTAAATGTGATTAATCAAAGGGGCTGTGCCTGTGCCTGAGCATTTGATGCCTTTCTGTGGCACTGGTGGCCACAGCAGAGACTGGCACTGAGAGCTGGTACCTTGCCATTAGTACAAGGGTACACATCCTAACACAGAGCTCCTTGCTGCGTGTTGTTGTTACCCAAGTCCCAAAACTGGCACTCAGGATGCCACAGGAACAAACAAGGTTGCTTTCATGACCTGGAGGATTTTAGGACTGGAATGTCAGGCTTTCTAAGGTGCTTTGCATCCTCTGCACTCACCAATACCAGAGGCAAATAAATAAGGAAAAAAAACCACTGACAATTCTAAACTGCAGTCATGCAGAAATCTATAAATAAAATGGACATTGGGGACCGAGGAGGGTTTTCAAAAGCACCTTTATAATTGAGGTGCACAGCTCCCAGGAGACTGACACTCCAAAATCACAGGGATGCTTTCAGAAATCATACCCTGCAGAGTTCAATTTTCACTCTTAATCTGCTTTCAGATTTTAACAGCTAAATCTGGCAAGGCAGCTCTGAACTGCAACTTTCTGTCAGGAAGAACACTTTGTTAGTACAACTCCTTTTTACAGTGCACTTAGGAAAAAGAGCACATACTATCCCTTCATCTGCTAGATTTGTACTTCAGCACACCTCTTTCTACAGTGAAAAAAGTAATTCAGATAACTACTTATAAAAAATTCCTTGGCAGGGCAAAATTCCAAATGAGATCAGGTGGTTTTAAACAGGCTCCCATCACATAATTTTCACATCTTTGTAAAGATTTCATTTGTAAGGTTCAGCAAGCAGACTGGAGTTGTTTTGTCATTTAAAGAGCCAGCTCTTTAGTGCACTGCTGCTCACTGAGGAAAAGATTTGGTAAAATACAATGTGCAGGCTTCAAAGAGTCACATGACAAATCTAAATAACTTACACTAAGTTCATTCCCCAGCTATTCAAAATAACTGATCCATTTTAATTCCGTGCTTCTCAAAGTCCAGAACAATCATGTTCCTGTCTATAAGGAGCACTTTAGTCACTATTCCAAGATAAAAAATAAAACCATCAGAACAAAAATACTGTGTTTAAGTGAGAATTACGTACTATGACTTTCAATGAGGTAACATTTTATCCTACTAAGTGGGAGATATTTTAGAGTGTTTGACTCTCCCTAGACACAGTCAGGGCTGTCCCACCATGTTCCCTTCAGGTGCCCTACCCTGGGAGCAGGCTGTGGCTGGGCCTGGGGACAGACTGTCACACACAGCCCATGAGCAGCAGAACTAATGCAACAGCTCTGCCAAACTGATCAACAGCAACAACCCTAACATTTCCCCTGTACCCCACCACCATTGGTGGGCTCTGCATCTCACCACACGCTGCTCTAACTCACCAGCCATTTTACTAACATGAATTCTTGTATGTTCTTTGCTTCAGCGTGATTTGGAACAAAACTCATGAAAGGTAAAAACCAAGTAAGAATTAAAAAGTGAGCAGACATCTTCTGTCATTTAACCTGGAGATCTAAACAACCTAAAAAGCCTTGGAATGCAGAGACCAGTGTCCTGGTGCAGCACAGTGGATTGCTGTCCTTAAGGTACTGCTTTGGCACTATTTCCCTACTCACAATTCTACCCCGCTCCTCCTCTCACAGGTGAGTGCATGCTGGAGAGACAGACTGGAGTATTTTGGGCTGTCTGTGGATCTAAAATGTAGGACAAGTTTACAGGAACTACAAAGTGTTTTCTGCTGGAGCTATGGAAGTGTTTAGATGAGAAGTCAAACCTGTTAATTAAAAATCTTCTGCACTTGGAGCCTGTTGGGTCTTTTCCTGGAAGGCCATGAACTGAAATCATAGTCAGGTTGTTGAACTTCAGACGTGGCCTGTGGAAAGAAAAACAATTTCCCAGAAATTCGGAGGGCACATCAAAGGAAGAGTGCAGATCAGAATTCCATGTTCAGGAGGATACAGAAAGCAATTCCTTTACAGAAGCACAAAGCATTTGATCATTTTGCTCAGATGCAGGTGTCTCTGGATACAAAAGAACAATTTCCACCACAGTTTCACTAATGCCAGGGTGAAGGGGGGGGGGACAAGACTGACAGTATGTTGAACTAAATGTGATCTGACATTTAAAAACAAATAAATATTATGAGTGATTAAGCCTTCTAATCTTCAAGGCTTTCTGTAAGTTAAGGATGGACTGATGCAAATGGTACAAAGGAATCAGAATGTTTTTTATCAACCAATGTTAATTTGTTATTCATACATTTAAAAAATATATTCAAACAAAGTTAAAGGTCATACTTAAACCAAGGAATTTCAAGGTTATGGCTGCCCCTCTCAAAATGCATATTAATAGTTTAATTCTGGATTATGGATTATCTGTGGTAAATCTCCATGCATACTCGGGCCAAGCACAAAGTAATAAATAACCTTAATGTAACAAAGTGCATATATTTATACAGATTATGGGCCTGATTCTCATTTAAATTAAGGTCACTCTGCAGAGGTGGGTGTAAATAGAATTTGCTCTTCATTTATGGCCACATTATGCTGGCTGAGTGATACAAAATGGTCTTCATGTAAATGAGAATGAGCCTGATCCACGAAGCTGAATGTAGAGCTCACAGAACGATGCCATCTGCACAGGGAGTGCTGCTCATGGGGTGCAAACAGAACAAACACAGTAACTTTACACACCTACATAGTAGGACTCCCTGGCAGTTAGTTTACCTGGGATTAATTACATAAACACCCCAGACATCCTCCTATCCTCCTGCCCTCCTAGCAAGGAGGTTTCCTTTCAGAGTGAAGCTTTAGCCATCTCTGTACACACTGCATGGCCTCCTGCCAACAGGTCTCCAAACCCAGGTGCTACAATAACATTAGGTTTAAATGACACTAACGATTTTTGGGATGAAAACACTGCAAGCAAGCATCAGAAGCATGACAGAATGCAGGTCCGAGGCAACATTAACATGCCTCTTTTGCATGACTGCACTATGATGCACTTTATTGATCCGGTCACATACCATTTTCCTCTGCAGATGCTCTACCTCTATTGAGTCCACACACACTCATCCAGGATTTCCCCAGTCATATGGTATTTGTTCCCTGCTTCCCCATTGAGCGGGAGGCTTCAATTCAAACCTTTCACTCAGTACGATTTACTAACTGATGATTTACTTCTACCTCAGCGCTCCCATGGCATCCCCATATGCCCCAAACATTAATTCATGTTTCCCATTCATTCATCTCGTAGGCATCAAAATGTTGATTAGCATCTCCTTAGCATACTGGGATGAAATGAGTCATATCTTTGATTCCCACTTTACACTGAGAAAAACCAAGGCACAAAGCACCCTGGATGAGCTACCCAGAGTGGTGCTGATGCTTGGGCAGGACTGCAGAGACCCCGGGGCTGGTCCCCTTCCTGCCCGTGCTCCGAGTGCTGCACAGCCCTGTGCAAAGGACATTCTCAAACTGGGAGTAAGGTGCTTCTGCTGTTAAGTGTCAGACTCATTTAATGTTTAAGCACGGGCTGGTATTTGTGAAAATTATCAGAATCTTTCTATAAATAACAAATGTTGTATCTTGTGCCACAAAAGCCTGATTTCAGAACTGTAACCAGAGTGCCTAACCCTGGGATTTAAAATACACTTACATTTATCCAGGCACTTCAGTGCAGGCCCAGACACTGGAGAGGAGCCACGGTGCTCCTGCCAGGCACTGGCAGAGTCACCATGAGGTGACAAGCTGGGGGATTCACTCTACACCATCCTCTCCTTTCCTCCACAGAGCTTTGTTATTTCTAGGCTAACACAAGGATGGCTTATTTACTATGGCTTTTGATTCCTTACTGCTGCCTAAAAGCTCTTCAGTGAAAAACAACCAAGGCTCTGGAATCAGGTAGTGGGTTGTCAGGAGAGGGAATGACTTACATGCTGCTAATAAACATAACAATGCCTGACATGAAACAGGGCAAAGTGGAGGTCCTCATTTGGTGAAAAAGTCTTCAAGTTAAGAGCCTGAACCAGTGCAACATTAAACAAGTGCACCTGCATTTTAGAAGCAAATAATTCCAGCAGGGATTCACGTTGCTGTGGATACAGCGGGAAGAACAGCTCAAAGATACTGGTAAAGCAGGGAGGGATTAGAGTATCTAGGGAAATAAGTAAAAGGTGTTGGGTTTCAGTGCACAGCTCGAGAAGGTGGCTACAAAGACTCAGAACACCCTTGTCCTCAAAATAAAACAGGGCTGTCAATTTACTGTGAGCAAAACCAAAGGGACAAACAAAAAAGTTTTAGTATAGTATTTACATATAACCTGGTGTTTGCCAATCTTTTAGAATATTCCTTGCTTGTTTTGCTGGATTTTTGCCTGATGTCTTTCTACCTTTTTTATTTTACCTTCTGTGTGCAGCATAATAATGGAGGCTTAGATGGTAGAAACTGCCTGAACAAATAATTTAATTGATTGCTTTCATTAAACCCCTCATTATCACAATAAGTCAAATCACTTTTGTTACAAAAAATAAAGTGCAGTAAAGTAGCCCCCATGAACCTAAGCATTTCCACTTCTTTGAAATAATGCAAATTTTGTATTTATTTTCCCAGTCATTTATAAAATCTAAAATAAAAAAGGGCGACAGAAGACAATGCTTTATCTGGCTCCCAAAATTGGCAGCTATGTGCACTGTTCTCCTGTGTACAAAAATCTTCAAAAAATAGTATCTGGAATTATAACCCATCCAAAAGTGAAGTCCTAATGCCACTGGATTCCAGACTTCACTGTAACAGAGCCCTTGTAAGAACCACAGCTTGAGAAAGTTTTGAAAATAGTAAAAATTGCTGATTTCAGCACTAGAGGCTGAAAACTGAGATTTAATAAAGCCTTGCATTAACAAAATTTTGCAATCAGAAAGATCTCTGTCCTGAAACAAAAAAGAAACCTTGAGATTTCTGTGGGGAGGAAGGAGCCCAGAATGCAAGATGATGATAAAAGAGTCCCAGAAAGCAACAACCTGGTGTTCAAGGCACAGAAACTCAGCGTGCCAGCTGTCAGTCACACTGCACAAGGCAGATAGAGACAGCAGTTTTCCTCTTCCCCCCAAATATAACCATTTATCCAAAGTAGGACCTTTTTTTGAGGAAACATTGCAAGAACACAGCAATCAGGATGTGACTTGGAGAACAGACTTCACCAAAAGGAAAAGACACTCTAACAGATTTTCCAGCTCCACACAAAACTCCAAATAGAAATGTCCCACTTAACAAAGGTCGCTCTTATTAATAACCACACAGAAACCCCACTCATTTGTGTTTTACTCCAGGATAAACATGTTACTCAGCACTCCAGACTTGCTCTGAGCCACCTTTCTGAGGGATGTTTCCACACTGCCTCTACTCTGAGTTGCTTTGCTTGGGCCAAGCACACAGCCTGTGCCTGCAGAGCTGTAGGAGCCCTTGCCCTGCCTACACTCTCAGAACAGCTGTATTTGACTCAGGCAAGGAACAATCGACACAGAATCAAGCACAGGGAGATGTGAAACCAGCAAAACCATTTCCCTGTATGCTAAGACATGAAGCTCCTTATGAAGCAGGACAGAGGCTCAGATGGGCCCCACAGCACTGGGTTCCTGAGCCTTTAGTCAGTCACAGCACCAAAATGGTTTCCTGTTTGTATCAATACCTGCCAAAAGTACCTGTTCTCCAGAATCTCCCCTAAGTGCATCAATTACAGCCCCCAGAGCAGCATTCCAGCTTCACTGTTTGACCAACAGATGTCCATCTATAAGTTATCCTTCTTTAATTACGAGTAAATAAAGATTATCCAGTTCTCTGTTGGATCAACCTTAGGAAAAAGTGTTAAGATTGTGAATGAATTTGTGCCATGAAAGAAGGGATAACAAAGTATTTACTGGGAGGCTTGTCCATGAAAGGATCAAGGAGGGGCTTTCCACATATCCATGTGTTCTACAACCTGTGTCCACAAGGACTGTCCCTGCCATGCCCAGCGATGCATATTGAGGCCACACCAATTGAAACCAAAGAGAAGGGAGTGTCCTGGGCAGCAGCTCCTGTGGGACTGCCACTTCCAAGACCAGGCCACAGGGAAACCACTGCTTACTGCAGTGGGAGACATCCCAGAACACCAAATATTTCCATTCCAAGACAGGCCACAGCACTGGGAAATTCACCAACCTTTTTCATTTCAGAAAACACTCTTCTAAATCCTTCAGAACAGAGATTAAAAGAAAAATGTTTGTCTCTGATTTTGATCTTTTTAAAAATTCCAGATGCCATTTATTTAAAAACAAGTGTCACTTTTTAAAACCACACCTCAGCAAAATATTTCATCATGTCCCAATTACTTCCTCCTGGTATCAAAACAACATGCTTTCTTCATAAAGTTACATGTTGATGGAACAATGCTTTTTATTATTGGGGTTTTTTGGTTTTTGGTTTTTTTTTCAGAAACTTCCCACCAGGTTTATTGGTGATTAATTTTACCAGATGCTGTAATCCAAAGAAGAGCAGTCTATAAGCCCAGGACATGCTGTCACCACTTTTGACATCTTAGCAAGAATCCATTAAAAAGCTAGAGAATATTTCCTTCACCCCTTGACTAACACCCTTCAAGGATGCTGCGAGTGCTTCTCTCCACCCCCACCCTTCTCAACATTATTCTCCCACTAAATCTAAACACAGCCCTGTACCAGCTACTAGAAAGAAAATTAACTCTATTCCAGCTAAAACCAGGGCAATCCTGTCTCAGAAGCTGTTCCTCTCCAGTTCAATTTGGATTCTCCCGCTGGGTTATATCAATTTGTCCTCCCACTCTTCCCCCTTTAAGTGATCAGTCCCAGATTCCCTTCCATAGGGTTATTTTACTGGTTGTCTCTGTCATCCTCTGCAATGACCCTTTTCCTAGGGAATAAAACTAAACACAGCAGTGACTCTGACTCTGCTACCTTTCAATTCTTTTATTAACTCCTCCTTTTTTAGGTAGCTTTATATAACCCCACAATCTTGATTTCACCCTGATTGCTACCAAACATGTCTTTTTTCCAGTTTTCTTCTTTCAAACACCCACCCACCTCACTTTAAATCATTTCACTGAAACATCTCAGCCCCCTCCTGTGGCTCTCACTGCTTTTGTTCTTCCAGCCACTTTTCACTGCCCAGCAATTGGTCTTGCTTTCCTCACCCATGTCAGATCATCTTTTCCTACCCTTTTTTGCACCATTCTTCTCCAGTGATTGTGGCTCTACAACATAATTTAGTTGAGTCTTTCTCCTTTGTTAGACTAATCCTTTTCTGCACTTTGCTTCTCAACCCACACTGATCTTGACTGTTTGACCACTAGGTTCTCCTCCCTCCCTTACCCACCACATGACATTGCCTCCTAAGCCTCTGACTCTTCCAAGAAGATCCATTCAAGATCTGTGGTATTTCCAGGATCTAGCTTATTAAAGTCCTTATAATATGAATTGTTCAGAACAGGGAAACTTAAAGAGCTCTTTCCTTGGCCCACTCAGAATACATGGCTAAATCAGACCCATCCATATCTTAGCATGTGGTCATTCAGAGCTACAGAGGTCACAAGGGCAGCCCTACCATCCCAAACCTAAGTTGGCTTTGAGTCTGAGCAAATCACAGTACCATCCAACCACTGCTTCAGAGAGAGCACTTCCTTCTTAAAACTTCCATTTCCATTTCACAGGAGTTCCTGCATGTCATTCTATTCAAAAAGGATAATTATTTTTCTAGACAGAAAATGAGGGATATTTGACAATGGCCTTGATAGTTAGTCTCTCACTGTTTAATTGCCTGGCAGATTCCAAATCGCAGTTGAGAGGCCACCAACAGCACTTTCCACAAATAAAGATACCATAAATTGGGTAGTAAAATAGAGTGTGGTTGAAACTTCACTGGTTTGGTGCTGCTGGGCAAGTGCTTCAGTGAATAACACAGTGCAAATTCCAGCTTGTTAATAGGATATTTTAAACATTATTGGCCAATGACCCATGTTAAAACTAAGGAAGTAAAAGGGTGTTATGGCTGTCTGCTTACCAGGCTCCAATTTTGCAGATTACTGCAGAAGAGATTAGTATTTTGACTCCATGGTATTGCCTGATGCAGAAATAGCAATGCTGCCTTCACCAGAGATGACAAAGTGTGTACCCTAGAAACAGATCCAGACAGCACCAGACAGACTGTCCTTGAACCAGAAGGGCCTGAGGTTTGTCCCAGCTGATGGCCGAGGACCCCACATGCTCCTCCTCCCAGCAGAAGCACACAGAATTCATCCGAGTTGTATGTTCTGAGGCACCACTCCAGTGCCACACCCTCATGGCAGCCCAAGAAGGACAGGGACACAGCTGGCAGAGGGGTCAGCTGGGCCAAAATTCCTGATCCCAAACATCTGCATGTGGCAGGAACAGCTCTGGGGCTCACAGCACCCCCAGCCCTGGCAGCCCAACTTGCTCGCCCCTCGGGTAGCTCTCAAGCTGCAGCACCAGAGCTGTGGGATAACAGGCTCCTCAGCAGGGCAATGGGATGCTTCCCCAGGAGCTCCTTCCCAAACAGCCCGTGCCCTGCAGCCCACAGGAGACTGAACTGATGGCTGATGAACACAGAGACACTGTGACCACTGTGCTCCCAGGGAGTGAACTGCCCAACACAGCATGTCACACCCACAGCACAGTGTGGGGACAGGGTGCTGGGAGCCACGGAGCTCCAGCCCTGCAGAGCTCCAGCTTCCCTGCCTGGGGAACCTGGGTAACACAGCAAACAGTAGGCACCATCTCATTCCTGCATCTCATGTCCTCCCACTGTCACCCCAACAGGAGCTGCACTCAGGCTCCTTCCTGGGATCTGGAGGGTCCATACAGCAACCCAGAAAAGGAACCTCAACACTTCTGCTCGTTAAGCATTCAGGAAACCAAGCAGGCCCCTTCAATTAGGTGACCTCCATTTGTCACTACCCTCACTCTGCCAATCACAGTACACACACACACACACACTAATCGCTAGTGGGAAGGATCACAGCTTAACCAGACAACTCATTTTTTCTCTGCTGCAGCAGCCTGAACAGCCTGCTGTGCTTCCAAACCAACCCTCTGTCAGCCTACAGACTGCTCTGGAGAGCTCAGGGGTTACACCCCTGTTGCTTTAGCAGGGAGATGGAGCACCTAAATGCAGTGTTTGCACTTGGAATGCGTCTGTGTTTGCTCTGAACTGTGTCGATCAGAAGTACCAGGGTACAAAGCTCGTGGTGCTCAGGTCCTGCTGAGTCACCAGGAAGGGATGACAGATCCACACCAGCATTCTATAAACTCCTTGTGACTCATTCCAATTTTGAGCAGGCTTTTTATGAGAAAATTACTATATCCAAGATCAGTTTTAATACACAACAAAAAGTTATGACTATTCAAATATAAATAGTAACACGAGAAAATCTACAAATACTTACAAATTTCAAGTGTGAAAGAACAGTTGGGGCTCAGAGAAACGTTTGCATATGTTTAATGGGCAAGTACTTCAAGTTGAAATAATCTTATTTAAAACTGCAGTCTCAAAAGCAAGACTGTAACTATAAAATAACCCCATATTGATGCTAATTGAGCCTTGTTTTTTAGCAGAGGCTGTTAGGAAGGCTGATCCTGACCCACATCCTCTCCCCTTGTTTAAGTCTGGTATCAGTCACTGCCAGTGTTCATTGTGATCCTGACTAGCAACAAGGACCCAACTGCGCAGCTACGACCCATCTGATTTGTCTCTGTCACAGCCTGAGCTCTGCTCACCAGGAACGGTGGAAGGCAACAATGTCTGAGGGATGCAGGCCCAGCAACACTGAACACATGGCCTGGGCTTGCCTGGTACGAAGAAAAGGCAGAGGAAAGCATACATGTATCATTTCATGTGGCAAAGACAGATAGTACAAAACAATGGGGATCACTAACCCATTCATTACGTGTTAGCTCTGTGATCAGCAAGTAAGCACTAACTATTTAATTAGTCAACTAATTAGTGACAGGCAACATGGAAGGCTTCAGATATTCCCAGACAAATGCAAAGATAAAAAGCCTAATTAACCAGCAAGCATTATGCTAACTACTGCCAAGCAGGCCAGATGTGCAGGATATTGTGCACCTCAGTGCTGCCAGATAATGGCAGCGGGAGCTGCTGTGTCAGGAACCCTGTTCAGACCCTGCCATTTCTGAGCTGACCCTGGGCACCCTGAACTCACAGCAGGAGACATCACCCTGCAGAGAACAACTCAGATTTACTGTGCTGGATTCTGATTCTACTCTGAAGTTCAGGGCTTTGACAAAACTGTATTTAATCCATGTGGTTTTCAAACCAATAGTTATTTTAATGCACGCACATGGAGAGAGAAATAGATTTCACAACAAATTCATGTGAAATATTACAATCTGAGGCACCATCCATTTTTGGCTATTTTTGTGTAGTATATTATGTATATTCCAACATCCTCAGAGACTAAGTCACTGTTTACACCAGGGGCTGGATTAAGGAGGTTTTCAGAATCATGGATTAAAAAGTGCTTTCCACAGCTATACACAAAGAGATGGATAAAAGCCCACTGGTTCCCTGCACTGCAACCAGTGACAAGATACTTCTGGGAGCAAGCTCTGCATTCCTGCAGCCAAACTTCCAGCCCTGCAGCCACAGTGCAAGGGCTTGCAGACTGCTCTGAGAACCAGCTCCTGGAATAAAATGGAAACTCTGGGGTTTGCAATCCTGTGTTCTTCTGGCCTAACACCGCTGCTGTGCCCATCACACAAACCAGCAAAGGAAAAAACCAACCAAACAAGCATGAAAACCTCCCACTGTCACACCTGCACCTCCCAAACACTGGTCAAGCACCACAGGAAAGGCCAGGCTCTGCCCTCGCTACTGCCTCTATCAGTCACCCTACTCTCTAATTAAAAAATCCACATGCATCCTCAAGAAAAGCAGCAGTGCAGCTGAAAACATGTCTGCACATGACTACATTTCAAGGGGAAAAAAACAGCAGGAGATGCTGAGTGGTGAAACCTGAAAAATGGTGTCACCTGCACTGACCAAGTATTGGATGAAGCACATGGTTGCAGTTCCCAAGGGCTCAGAGCACCCCAGGGTTAGGAAGAAGCTCCCCCCAACTCACAGGCCATTCCACACACCTGTTTGCAGAATTTCTGCAGTGCCCTGCTTAGTCAGGGGCTCTGGTGGGTGCACCAGTGCCCTGCCCTCTGGGACTGCTTCCAGAGGCTCCAGCAGCAGGTACCAACACAGATGCAACTGGCCACGGCAGCAGTTTGGGAGGTCCCAGTGTGTTCCAGCACACCCTGCCCCGTGCAGCACGCACGATTCCAAAGCTCCTTTAGGGTCCAGGAGGCTGAGCTGCAGTGCCATGCCCTGCTCCAGCAGCCACGGAACAGAGCTGCTCCAGGAGCACTGTGCCCTGGGATGTACATGGCATGGTGGGAGTAGGAGGCATCCTGCCACAGTGGAGCAGAGTTCACTCTCAGAATTATTTCTCTGCTTAACGAGAAATGTTTTTCTTCAGTCTCAAAGAAGTTGAAAACATTTGCAAGATCGAGTTCTAGTAACAGCCATGTTGGTAAGTGAATTACATTTCTGTGTTTCTATGGTGACAGATAGTGTAAAATAATTAAGTATGAAGAATAACAACAAGAAAACGACTTCCTCTTTTTAAGGATTAGGGCTCAGAAATTGATTCAAGCTATTTTTAGTGCACGTAACCTTTGCAGGGAATATTAGAAAATTACAAGCAAATTAAACTAAACTGTTTCAAAAGGCCTTCACATTGATCAGGAGGGTATTTGCTACTGATGTGAAAATGCAAAAATAAGCTTTCCTAAATGTATACCTCTATTAATATCAGCTCAGTGACACTGTGCAGTCAGTGCTGCCTGCTGGTGCTGTGGCTCTTGCACAGGACCCCATGGCTCAGGCAGGAGTGCTCACCTGTGCAGTGCTGGACACAAACTCTCTCTCCTACACACAAGGAGGACGTGTCCTGCAGCAGCTCTGCTAGAGCTTGGATCCAGCTAAACTCCTGCCTGCAAAGCCCTGGCTGAGAGTCTCTGAGCACAACACCTGTAAAGGCCTGTTCACTACAGACTCAGCTGCTGGCTGGCACACCTGGGGCACAAACACACTTTGGTTTCCCACACAGTGTTTCAGAGCACAGCAATAAGCACCACAGGGTGAGTAATAAGAAAGGGGTTAAAAGCTCTAAAGTACATTTTTAACTGAATTTAGAGTGGAGGTGAAAGCCTAAAAGGTGCTGATAACAGGAGGATGAGAGAAAACTATTTACTCCGAGATGGGATGCTTTACAGGACAAGTCAGGAACATAAAGAGCAAGGAGCAGAAATTTTTTTCCTGCACTACTCCAGCAATACAACATCCATAAAGCACTTCAACTTATTCTTCTCTTGGCATATGGACACTTTCATTTGTGATGTTATCAATGGTTGTTGTGGAAATACAAAGTTCTGGCTTAACTGGAAAAAAAAAAAGGCAGAATTTTCTATTCTTTGCCCCCATAAAAATAGCAGACTCTCAGTTCTTGTAGCATTTTGTCATAAGAATCATGTTCAGAATTTGAATTTCATATTCATTTCTACAAGTCTTCCAAGACACCTCTAGCATGTGTGATTAAACTGCATCAAAGGAACTGCATTCTCAGAGTCTGACTTCCCAATAAGCCCCTGAAACTGCTGTAGAGAAGGTACTGGCATAGGGGGTGCAAATGTGAAACATCAGAGAGGGCAACCTGTCCTCTCTTTGGGAAGGCTGTGAAACAGCAGAACTCACCCACAAGTTTTCCCTGCCTTAGACAGGGGAAGGTGTAAAATCAGCTACATACATTTATTCTGCTTCTCCACCAGTTTACAGTTATTTACTCCAGTTTGGATAACTTCAGGTAACCACAGCAATTCTATTTGCAGTTTAACTGCTGAAAAATGCTTTAGTGAATGCTGCCAGCCCAGCCTCCAGGTGGGTCACTCCTGGAGAGTGGTGTCCTCTGCCAGAGCTTTCCCACATCCACACTCAGGTCTGCATCAAAACAGCAGAAGGGCCAGAAATGACAGTTTTTTTGATTCCTGAACAACCCCAAACATCAAAAGCCTCATCAGAATCAAAGGAATCAAAAGGTGTTATGAGGCTCAGAAGCATCACTGTGAGACAACTCGACCAGCTCATGTGGCACGTTTCTGCACAGCTCTGAAACCACAGCATTAAGGGAAGGGATTCAGGCAGCCATCTGGAATCCCACTGGGCACTTGGCTTTAAAGGTCAATACTGCGTTGGAGCACATATGAAGGGTTATTGACTTCCACCAGATTATGGTGTAAGAACAACATCCAAAGAGACTAAGTGTTTCTGATTCTGATTTTCAGTGTGCCTTCACCTTGAGGATCTATAAGAAACTCAGAGTAGCCTGGAACCCTTCAAGCCCCAGAGCAAACCAGGATGCCAGCACCCATCTCTACATCTGCAGGTGCTCAGACCTGTAACAGTGACTACTCTGAGACAGACTCAAGGCACACTTTACAAGGAAAAAACAAGCCCCTTCCTATAAAAGAGAACACATTATTTTCAGTACAGGAAATAAAATTAAAAACTTACCAGAAGATCAGTGTTTCCAGAAAAGAGATTCCAACATCAGATGCACCAACCACCACAATTCTAGTGTTGATAGACACTTTAGATTCCAGCACCAGCTTTCGATTTGTGTGGTTCAAAGAATAACTCAACTGTAAAAGAATATGTAACATGACATAGAAAAGCATTAAAAAAAACAGCCAAAGCCTGCTAAGAATCATTAAACTCTCAGTGATGCATTACCTTGCAGTCACACTAAACTTCTTATGGCTCACTGACATGACTAACACCAGCACCAGATAAATGATACAAAAGTGCTGAAATACGTGCATGCTTAATAATTGGTCACAGGAAATTAGCAGAGCTGAATGGTCTGACTTCTGAGCAAGATGCTCTGGAGTCTTCCTACAAGAGGACAAAATACCACCTATGCTATCACTTACTGCCATTCAGCAAACACCTGGAGAACATGCATTTATATACTGCTAAGGCCATTTTTATGCCTCCTAGAGCAGTTTTCACTCGTGCTGGTTTATTAATGGAAATGGTTTTACTCACAATTAATTAGGAACTTCTATTTTGAGTGTGTATAAGTGAAAACTCCCCAAATTATCCTTCTCTTTTCTTAAAATACACAGCCATCCAAAAAGCTAGACTGCCACATGCATAAGCAAGTACCTCAATGTCACTGGGATCAATACTCCAGTCACAAATCTTACTATAATGTTTCTAATTATTAATATCAGTTTCCATACCACTTAATGCACATCCTGACTATAAAGGCAATAAACTCCCTGTGTTGTTTCTTTTCATGTGTCTCTGGGTCTCTCTACCCAGCAGAGATGCTCAAAACCAATATGCAAGACAGAGTCAAGAGATAACAAAGCATTTGACAATTTTTTTCCTGCCCTGAACTATATTTAGCTTTCAAATTTCTGATGGAAGGGACGAAAATACTTTCTGTCCTGCAGTACAACACACTGCATTTTTCTGATTGCTCTGAGTTGCCTACATTTCCACTTCACAGAAGGCATAAGTGCAGTGTCATAAATGCACTGGGAAGACCAGTACAAACTGGAGCCACTTTTAATGTTTGTCACACTTCTCCTGTAAGTTCCTTCTGTGGCACTTAGGCAGGAAGTAATCCAAGGCTTCTAAACAGGTTTTCCTCTACTACAAATAGGAGACAAAGGATTAATAAAATTAAGTCCTCTAAATTCCTCCTATGAAATTACAGTAGAAATATATTCTCTATGTATTAGTTGACAGAGCAACTCAATAGATGACGAGTATTTTATTTTAAAACTATGGTCCTTACACGTGCCTTTGCAAGAAGTAGGTGACACACCGAGATGCCCAGGAGATCTTTTATGCCATGTCTCTGCACTAGTGCAGCCCCACAGCTGAGTTTCAGCACAGCCCTACCACAGAAGAACTGTCTGGAGAATGGCTAGGATGCTGTACTGCCCCTTAAGGAAGGATTACGGACCAGTGCCTTGCCAACTGGCATCACTGCATAGCAAGTCCTTTAGAATGTGGCAAAATTAAATGTTGCCTTTGGTCAGGCAACATTATTTTTTACTGCCAGATAAATGTTCTTTGGGTTGCAGTTCGTCACAGTGCAATGAGGACATCCAGTGGTGAGCTAGATTCATCTCAGGGACTGGACTGCCCTAGGAAAATTCCAGAAGATACCTCAAAAAATATACCAGCCCATGGTGGCTGCTTAACAGAGGCCAGCTGTGTGACAGCCAGCACATGCCTGCACTGAGGAGTGCCTGGCCTTGCCAGGAGGAAGCACTGAACCACCTTAATGCTCCAAATCAGGGTTACACAGGACATCAGCCAGTCCACAGAGAAGCCCAACAATTCCATCCACAGCCAGTGCTTTTGTACATGGTTAAACACTCCTTACAGCAGGATCTTCCAGCAAAAGGATTTTCATCATAAATTAGAATATATCCACAACACTTCTGCATTTCAGAAATTGAAAACGCCTTTGGTATTCCACTGAAAACATACTTGGTTGGGAGGCACTTTACAAAATGAGAAGAACTGGTGCCAAATAGTATAGGCATCCCCCACCACTTAAAATAAAACTTGGACTGTGTTTTTTATGACATACTAAATGGTCATGCCCCAACTACACATGAGGTAGCTCTGCCAATGCTGACACTTGGAGTTCTCCCAGTCCCATAACCAGGTGTGGAAGACAGAGTGTTTCAGGCCCTCATCTCAGTAATCCCATTCCCTGGGTCAGCAGACAGGAGCTCTGGCAGAGTGGGATTTGCTGCACACACAGAGTGGCAACTTTGTAGAAAAGCAATGTCTTCTGGAAGAAAAACGATTAGTGATGTTTCTGTTGAAATGTGACCTTTAATAAATTAACGGTAAAAAACCACAAAGAGAAACTATTTGCAGTGTACCTAATCAACAAAAATAGGCAGGGATGCCAGCAGCTAACGGGATAAACCCAAGGGGCCTCATGGCAATGCCAGGGTCAAACACTTGTACTGCTGCTCTGTGCTGGTGGTTTATGTTAATGCACTCCAGCAATGAAACAGAGCAGGAGTACAATGTCCCTGGGAAGAGATGTATCTAACTTATGAAATGGCTTCTGTATCAGTGACACAAAGGCAGTGTATGAGAGGAATACAACCTGTGCTGTTCCCCATACAACGGCCCCAACACCAACAGCTGTCGTGCTCCAGAAATCACCTTTCCACAGCTAAGTACACTAAACAGCCCCAGGGAGTAAGGATTGGTCCCATAATGCCACCTCTTTTAACAAAATGGCAGAACAAATGGCTGCATATGTTCCCCAGAGAGGTAATAAGACATCATAACTGATAGGTCAATAGTAAACTAACTTGTTTATTTTGTATCCAATCTATTAAATAAACCAGCAATCATTAACTAATGCAAAGCAAAAAGCATAATTGCCATTGGTAAAAAAGGCCGATGTAGCTCAGAAAAGAGGATTTTCTTTGGTTCTCAAAAAGATTATTTGGGGTGCCTGACATCCCTGCCCCCCCTCACAGTGCTCCCCCCCTGGAGGCAGAGGGACAGCAGAGCTGGCAGTGGTGGCCCTTAGGCATCAAATATTCCTGCACTTGGACAGCCAGTGCCACCACTCAGAGGCCTTCAAACTGTACCTCATTAAAACACTGATGCACTTCCCACAGACAGCATACACCCTGCGTGGGACTTATGGCTTTCCTTTATGATCCCACAGCACATGTGTCAGAGTAGGATCAATTTATGGCATTCAAAACTCACACATCCTTCTACCCTGAGCAACCAATGGGAAAAGAGACATGAAATACTGATTAGGTTTCAGCAAACTTATTTGCATGTATTATTTTCTTTGTACTTTCCAGCCATATACAGCTTTATGGCCAGCTCTCCTGTTCAGTTATCACATGCCTTGGGAATGGATTCCGTGTACATTTACTCAACAATATTATGCTGGTGGTACAAACCCACATCCAGAGTATTTTGTAGCTCCTTTTAGTTCTGCTTTTAAACATTGGGCCCTGGGGGCTATTTGTAGGTTTTCTAAATATATTTATTGTAATGGTTCTACAGTAGGTCAGGGTTTATAGCAAACATTACCTTCATTCTAAGAGGAAAAAAATGGAAACTGAACACCCAGAACTGGAAAAAATAAGTTGGGCAAAGGATTTCAGCTGTGGCAGGAAGAGAGAAGCACTGTGTTCCGAACTGGGCATTGGTAAATTTACCCCAGTAACGTGTCAGTGGTGTCAGAGAGCTGGCATGCTCCCTGCTGGGACTGCTCATGCAAAGGCTCCATAACACTGCAGAATTTGTAGAATCACAAAATCTTTTAGGTTGGAAAATACCTCTAATATCATCAACTCCCACTGTTAAACTTAGACTTGACTTTTTGTCACCCTGTGGACTCCTGCCTTGCCCAGTTGAACACACTGCAGTGCTGGCTACAGGTTTAGAATGCTGAAGGGGCCCAAATTCAGGACTGCCCAGCATACTGCACAGCAAACACAGGGCTGGTCTGTTTGTTGTGTACTCAGCATCTTCACAGATCCCTCACTACCACAGGGAGTAACAGGTCCTCCCAGCCCTATCCTGCAGGATTCTACATCTGCCTGCAATACTTTTGTTTTAATTCAGCATTTGTTACTGAGAAACCTGAGTGATAGTTACTGCTGCAGAGGATTGACATGGTTTGAACTCTGTCACTGCAAAAACCATCAGAAGGAGTGAAAACAATTAACAAACCTGTTCCTAGAGTAGTGCTGAGCTCAGCGACAGTGACAGGCAAACAAGAAGGTGAGCAAACAGAGCTATTTTAATTTCAAGCTCCATTTGAACCACAAGTTAAAAAAAGAAAAATCAATGTTTACCAAGAAGATATGAACAAAACTCACTGGAAAATGCACGCTTTCTCAACCTGCATTAAGAATTGTTTTCTAAATACTAGTTACATTCCAAAAAGCCCCATTAGAAATGTCTGCAAACATGTTTTCAAAAGCAGTTTCCAAGCATTCACAGCTTTATACAAGCACAGAAACAGAAGGAAAAGAAATGAGAAGAAGAAAGTGATGAAGACTGCAGCCTTAACTGTTCTGTTGTCTTTGTCAACAAAGCCTTGCTTGGGAACTGTAGCTTGGACAGGTAACACCTCACCTTTATAGAATATTTTTCATCCACAGACCTCCAAGACCTTTATAAAATGAGGTCAGTACTATTATACTAAACTCACGTGAGTAAATGCTGATCTTCAGCTTTTAGAAAAACAGTATCTGTATTTGTAACCAATCCTATGCCCATCATCACTTGGACTCCCTACAAAAGCAAGGATTTCCCGTGTAACTCCAAGCAGTAAAGGACAGCAGAGCACAGACCATCTATTTCTTTTCCCTGCACAACCACTGTTACCATGGTAAAAAACTGCTCTTTTTCCCTTTGAGCATTAACATTCGGATCCTCAGCCCAGAAAAGGCTGGGCAGTTCACACTCACATAAAGATCTCATAATTGCTTGCTGCCCTGCTTCAAAGGCCAAGGCAATGAACTCGGAAAGGTGTCACTTTCAGTGAGCTCAGTTCTTCCCCTTCTTTCTGGGGCAGAGAGGGATGGAGAGGAATGCACAGAAATGCAATCAAAGCACTTAGGGTTGGCAAGGGGGTAAAGTGCATGGCTGGCTTTAGCCCTCTGACAGCAGTCATTGCTTTCCAGGTCATCCGTCTGTGGCTTATTTCTATCCCACAAGGTATTCTTGGAGCCAAACAGTCAAAGTGGACAGGTCCATTCTAGGTGACATCCAGGAGCCAGGCTGGGGTACACTCAGAGATGACCTGGCTGTGCCCAAAGACCCCCCAGCAGAGTTGGCCAAAGGCCATCCGGCTGCCCTGCTCACAAAGGACTGACTCCATCCACTCCCAGGGGAACACACGTGGCCAGTCCCTGGGGAATGGAGGCCCAGGGGAACACCCAGGCTGTGCACAGACACAGCCAGCCCAGAGGCACTTTGTACTGATCTCTGGAATAGCTGGGACAGACACAGAGCCTGCCTGCAGAAACACACACCCCACACACCCCCCACTCACCAACAGGGCTGAGAGGGACAGGGCAGAAGCATCTCTGCCCACTCCACCTACCGCACATACAGACTCAAGGCAACAGAATTAACAACTGTAAATATATTGAATTCACTGACAAAATTAAGAGATGTATAAAATTAAAAACTTCTTAAAGATAAAATGTAAAAAATGTGTAACATTTCATACTGAAAATAATGAACACGAGGTAAATAACAGTATGGGGATATGAAGGGAGATTGATTCAAAGGTTACTACGGAGTCATGTTTTCATGACAGCAGCTGTGCTTCTCCATTTTACAGTAGCAAACATTACCTTTCTGTAGAAAAAAATATCTGTGCCCTCCTTACAAGCTGGAATTATCAAAGTCAATCTAAAAAAAGGCTTTGAAAAAGCCTTAAACTATGTCTGACCTGTTTCTAACCAGGAATGCCTATTTCAGTTTGCTGCAAATGTCTTTAACACCTGTACAGCACTGACACCACGCTTTCAAAACAAAGATAGGTCATCTTACTTTTAATTTCACACATGCACATAAGTGGTAAACATTTCTGTTAATGATGCCATCTGGTGCCTCCCGTAACAGTGTGATACTCAGCCTTCCAAACAAGATGTAATGGCAGCACCACACAAGCCCCACTGACATTTACAGTAAGGAAATTTGTTATCGGCCTCAGTTCAGAATGCCTGTTTGTGTGCCTACTGGTGCTATAAAATCACTTTCACCAGCCAAGGGGAAGAACAATAAATAATGGATTTTTATCCATGCACATACTACAAAAGCATTAAAAATTCATTGCTTAGGCACAAAAGCATCTTAAGCAACAGTTACTGCTTTAAAAATTAATACTACTCTCCTGGTTAAGTGAAAACTATCCACACCAAGGCTTTGTTTGTGATCCCAACATATCCACACACAAATTATAACACTGCTGTTTTCACTTTGATACATGAGCCTTGATATTTAAAACACTGGGAATTCTCTTGCTCATCCTCCCTAGGCTCTCTGCTGTATTCATTCTTTGTTACCTTAGTAGAGGCCTATTGATGAAGAAGAAACCAAACCCTCAGACCTTTTATATTTTAGCCACATTCAGTACATTCCAGTGCCTCAACTGCATATATACAGTACTGAAACTGCCAAAATAAAACCCCTTACTGCTACAGCTGTTCTACCAAGCCAGGACACCCTTTGCTTTAAGGCAGACAGCAAGAGATTATTCTGTGGTACACAGCCTCCCGCCCCCCCCATGTTTTAAAATCTCCTTCCTTTAACTCCTGGTTTCTGTTACCTTTGAATTGCAATTGAGCTAAAATTTTCAAGCTGCACACTCTGGACTAGCTGGGATTTGAGAGCAAGGTGTTGTTAACAGTCAGTCCTTTCTACTCCTGTGCCTGCACAGGTCAGGGTAGTGGCTTGTGCTCGGTCTGGGCTCGTGATGTCCCATTCTGTCAGAAAGCAGCACTAAAGCAGCTGCAGTCAGGTCTGTTCCAGCTGCACAGAGAGACTAACACACAAGTGAAGAATTCAGACAACTGCTAATGACCTAGCCTAAACACCACCACACAGAAGCCACAGAGAGCAAAGCACCCCAAGAGTTTTCTGTGGGAGACACCAACATCTAGGGATCAGTTTTCTATACAAATGCTCATACAGATCCATTTTATTTTCCTTTTTAAGCAAGTTGCCCAAAAAGGGAAAGCTTGTTGAGCTTGAAAATGTTTTAGACTTTTCCCCCTGTTTTACCTGATAGTTAATTTCTAAACATATTCTGTTTTAAAGTCCTGCAACTTTACAGTGGACATAAAAAGTTTACAGAATGAGCCAGGATGATTCTTACACTCATAACTCATTTGAGCATGTATATGTGAACATACACTGCAATGGAACAAGTTCTAAAACAAATATAAGAGCAATGATGTGCTATTCAAAAACATTTTCCAAGCATTTTCTCTCATTTAATAGTTTTAATTATTAAATTTTCTCAAGTCATCTATTCGTAGCACTTGCCATAAGCTTGAGCATTGAGTCATACAAGCACACAAATACCTGCACACTGCATTGAAAACTGTTGGGTTCACAGTGCCTGCTATTCCAGTTCCTCCTTGAGCTTCACAGTAACACCTACCATTGTTTCTAGGGTTAAGCTTCAATTTTTCACAGACAAACAGAACTCACTGCTGTGCAGATGCCCTCCCTGAGAGATGGACATCTATCCAGTCCTGCTGGCAATACCCAGCTCCTGACCAAGTTTCAAGGGGACAGGCTCAGAGCACACCAAGCTGGGCTGAGCACTCAACTCCAGATCTTTGCCTGACCCTCCTGCACTCAGCACTTCTTGTTCTGATTTAAATGTTTCCTGTGGTGCACCTGGACTACCACCTGAAATGTACAAAATTGCCTGACAAGGAGTTGGTATTTTTGGGGAGTTTGGGAGGGTTTTTTCCAAGATAAATTTATACAGCGCTCCATGAGCTTTTGCAACTGTTCCATCTTTTTATGAGGTAGAGCAGAAAAACCAATTCTAAACCGTGCAATAAAATCTGACAGCCTGCACACAGTCATGAAATAAAAATATAATAAATTCAATAGCATGAATAATGATGAAAGGACAAAACCAAGGAAATAATTCAACAGATGTGTGACATTTTTGTTCTTCATTGTGGATCAGTTATTCTTGTTAATTATATCACCTATTCTTCCCTTACATTGATAATTACATGAAGCAGATGGAGAACAGAATGCTCCCAGATGGTGAGAAAGCAAACAAGTTTACAAATTGTTTATTTATGAAGAAATCATTAAAAATTATTTAATTATCTATAGTTTCCTACTCCACCAATAATGACATGCACTGTAAAGGCCAGCAGCACTTTATAAGATATTCAGGATCCTGTTGTAACCAACTGTTTTTTAATGTAACATGACTGAAATGACTGACAGATGTGCAAACCACAATAATAATCTAATCTGTTTTAACACTGGGGGAATTAGGAGTTTGAATCTTTGGATCTTCTGCCAATTGGCGCTTCAGCACTGGCTGCCGATTCAGAATACAAAAATCAGATTTCCTTTTGCTTTGGAACAGCTGTACAAAGAGCTTGATCTAATGAGCAGGCAGGAGCTCTGTCAGGTCTGTGCCCTGAACCCCAGAGCATGGCAGATGAAATTTTGAGCTCAGATGTGGCACATCTGCTGTACTTGCTGCTGAGCAGGTATCCCAAAGTCCAGGCACTTCCAGGACTGGATGTAAATTAGATGCTCAGCATCTGTGCCATTCCAGAGGACTGCAAAGGGAGACAGCAAGTTTAATGCCTCCCTCTCTGTGCCTTCTCAGTCCACCCCAGTTTAACCAAAACTCTTCAGCAGAGTAATGGGAGATAAGAGTATGGTAGGAATAGACATATAAAATCAGCAGCCAAATGTATTTGGCATCTCAAGGCATGAGAAAAAGAAATTCAGAATTTACAGCTCTTCAGAAAATGGAGCCACTGCCTGGGGAGTGACAGGGCTTCTGAGGTAAGGATAAGCAGCACAGGGTCGTGGTTTAGCAGAAAGAGTGAGAACTTGTGGTTGCCTTAAAACCTACACAAAGCTTTAAGAGGCCAAGCAAATAGGGGAAGAACAAGGAGAGTTCCTATGACCTGTATTTCTTTGGAGTCATAGTCATTTTAGCAATAAGCCAAGAGGCCTGGCTCAAACTAGAAACAAGACTGAACCATTAAAAATGCCACAAGCACAGAGAGAACAGGGTGACTAGAGAACTGCAGGTAAATGGTCACACAGGTAACAGTAAATTGCTGTTTTATAGAGCAAGTTTCGGGATTCTAAAAGTACATCTCTACCTGACATCTAGCTCTCCCAAAGAGTCCATGGCAGGAAGGACCTATGCTTCTTTCAACAGCACAAAACACAGTCTGTGCTGCCTCTGCCAGAGGCAGGAGTGACCAGGCCAGGAATCCATGGAAGGGCAGCACAAGGCATTTCCCCCCAGTGACTTTTCCAGACACCACGGTAGAAGAGAGACATTTAACAAAGGGACAAGAACAAGTTACCACAGACAATTTCTGGTGCTCATCTGTCTGTAACAACCAATCCAGGCCTGCAGGAAAATCACCTCTCCAGCACAGCTGAGATCCATCTGGACTGGCAGCACATGGGAACTAGCTGAGAGCAAAGCTTCTGTGGTTCAGACTGCTGCTTTCTCTTCTGGCTTTGGAGGAAGGAAACAGGAAAGCATCCGTGTGGGTTCTGCCTGAGTTCTGTGCACTGGGTCAATATTTATGAGTGAAACTCTCATGCTCCAAACAGGCTGGAACATATTAGAGAGACAAAGACTGACTGAGCCCCAGGGCTCTCACTGCACACTCACTGAGATACTGAGCCACCACTGACCCACAGAGACCCACACACAGATCAGGAGCTGTGCTCCAACACCACATGGCTGAGCTGATCAGCCACAAGCTGTTACTGGGGGAAAACACATTTTGCAGCTAGAAAAGGAGAGCAAGAGCTCAAAAAATGGCTGGAACAAGAGGAAGGCAGCTGAAAAAGCAGTAGATGAGAGCCAGATGTTGATAGCTCAATACCAAGGGGCATCTTGTGGGTATCAAAGCAAGACTATCACTACAATTATCTCCACTACAAGCAACAGATACTCAAGCAATCAATTAGGGCAGGCGGTCAATGAAAATTTTACATTTCTGAAACTGCCTTGTATTTACAGTCTTCACCTTGTAGTTCATGTGACAAAGCCTGCCACCACTGCAGAGCTCTCTAAAGCAGCAACTACTGCAATAACCTGTCCTCCAGCCCTCAGGAGCCAAACAAGCACAGCTTCACATCTGGAAGAAGTGCTTTCAAATAGGAGAGGGCAAAGCCCCCTCAGCTCAAACCTGCTTGATGAGCTGGCAAAGATGCATGACAAAGAAATGAGGGACAGTCTCCACTGCCAGGAATCCCTGCTTGTCTAGATCTCAACATACTGCAAGATCCTGTCCTGATTTTGTTTAAAACCACCCAAACAAGGACAATAGGAGAACATACCTCCTTACTGCTATGCAGGTGCTGGCTTCAGACATCTTCCCACGAATTCCTACTCCAGACTCTGCCTTTCACCTCTCTCCCTCTCCCCTCCATGCTTTCCTTACAACACTGCTTTCCCATGTCCCTTTTCCCTTCCTAGCCTGCTCGCATGTTCTACAACCAAAATACATTTCACCTTGTCTCACAGTACTTTTAAAGGTGACAGCTCTCAGCCTTTCCAATCTGCAGAGCTATCACATTTATCTCCTTGGGGGTCAGGTCGTTCTTTGCCACACAGATTGCACCTTTCTGTTTACAGAGTGTCTGAACAGGACTTCTGAATCACTACAAAAAGGCAGAAGGATAGTAATTTCATGGCTATTGAAATTTGGTTATATTAATATAGGAAATACACCTCAGTTTATTGGCAACTTCACTGCAGGATTTGGCAGGGCAGCGCAAGATTATTGATGGGATCAATCTTCCTTTACAAGGCATCTGAGAAGAGAGAGGGCAAGTGCCTTATGCCTGTCTGCTGCCTGAGCTACAAAACAGCCAAGACTTAAAAGCAGCACCAGCTCTTTCCTGCTACAAGTACACTCAGCTCTGTGGCAGACTCCTTATGTTACGAAGCTTCCCAATGTATTGTGGCCAAAGGTCACTTCATTCACTCAACAGAAGAGTCAATTTAACTTTATATGGTTTCAAATTCTTGGTATTTCAGAAAAGTCAGCAGCAGTAGCAGATGAGCTTTATCCTCAAGTTACCACCCAGCACTCAGCCCCAGATGTCCATTCTGATAGAGCACAGTCTGTCAAAAATCCATAATTCATGCCAGGGCAGACACATGGATACTTAGACAGTGACTAGCCTCGAGTTGGGGATTTTCATCAGCAAAACTTTATATTCAAAATCTCACACAGTACCAAATAGATTGAGATTGGAAACAATTCTGTCACTACCTGCAACTCTCAGAAAACCTCAGGAAGAACCTGGGAATAGAGAAGACAACAATGTGCAAATCTTTCAAATGCAGAAGTCTGGGATTTTCCAGCTTCAGCAAAAATGCTAAGACGAGCTCTTTTACTAAAAGAGCAGCAGTTCAGTTGAAAGATAAAAGAAAAAGCAGTTTAAAGAAAAGCATCAGACAGTTTATTCTGCAGAGGAGAGAAAGGCAGGTATGTGCATGTGGAGGGAAGACTGTTCAACAAAGCCAAACTCGGACCAACAGTCTCAGCCATCTTCTGGATTTTGCTTTGCCTACTGCTGCCTAAGAGCTTTGGGTGCCAAAACCTACTGACTAACTGTGAAAAGGACAGCACTGAAAATATTATATGGGAACCTGTCTCAGCTAATTGGAAGTTAGTAGAGATAAAACTCCCTAATTATGTTTCTCCACATAATTATAGCTACCTACAGAGACTATCCATCACTAATGGTGTTTCTCCTAATATTTTACCTTCATTGGTTATTCTTTTGAGGAATCACCTTCACATCAAATTTTAGTTACTTAATGTGAGAATCAGGTGTAACTGATTTAACAAATGAAATTTAAGAGACTTAATTTAGAACCTCCAAATAGCACCAGTTCTATGCAAATAAAAATTACTTGATAAAAACCCCAGTCTTTTCCTTTGCTGTTAAATCAACTTGGCATTTTTAAGTGTTCTTTGAGGGTTGGTCTTGTTCATGAAAGAAGCCTGACTTTGGGGCTGAAAAATGAAGCTTAAGTAATTTCTACAGAAAGCATCAGAAGCATCGCATTGCCTTTTTACCACTTGCTGAGCACAATACCCCAGTAATGTCACCAGGAAGAAGGGCTAACAGCAAGGCAGAGCATTTACCGTGTGCTGGGAGCTCGACTGTAGCACTGTAACCAAATGCTGTTCTAGAGCAAGCACAGGAGTGCCCTGGCCCAATGGCTGCTGCCTGTGACAGGTCTGCCATTGCAGCCCGGCCGGGGCCGCCGCAGAGCGGGGATTGTGAGGGTATGGACACCGTGGCTGTGTAATTAAGGAGCAGCCTATCACCACTCGGATGGTAATGCCATCCCATCTGCCAAACCCTGCGCTGGCTGGCACCGCGCCTCCTGCCTGCTGCTGCTTCTGTCACCCACCTGATCCTTGGAGAGCTGCTCCAACGGAGCGTTCATGCCAAGCTCTTCCAGAGGATAGACAATCTGTCGTCTGGGCCGCACGGGAGCCATGTAATGAAGGGCAGATGTCAGGGAATGGGCACAGGGACTCTGAAACTGAAAGACAGCGATCCATATTTCAGCACAGAGAATGTCAGAACAGAGCATCACAGATGTCTGTGGCATGGCTCTGCAAGCACACAATTCTTAGCTCTGCTGGCTAAATCTGAGACAAAAATCAGCAAATAAACAAACATACTCAGAGCAGAGGAATGAATTGCAGATAATTCCTGACACTAATGAAGATAATTATGAGAGTAATTACATTACTATCTCTGTGGGAATGACAGATAAACAAGTGGTTTGGTTTATGGGATTTTTCAGCACAAGTATTTTCCCCGGGAGGATATTTTTCTCCATAGTGATCATGAATCAGCTTGATTTGACCTCATTAAGCCATGTTATCTGCTCACTGCTAACCTTTGCTCGCTTGGCAAAGAACAGTGATGAATTTCTGTAGAAATTCTATACCAACTGAAATGTCTAGTTCATCCAAGTGATAAATGTCAATTCGAAATGAGCGAAACCCTAATGCTCATGTCAGCAGCCTGGATCATCAGAAATAGCTGTATCTGCCTATTACAGTATGACTAGCTCTGGCATAATTTACAACACAAAAGGGAAAAAGAAGAGAATTGCAGGAAATACAGAATGAACACTAATGCAAACTAAATTACACCGAAGTGCCATTCAATTCACAAATATTAAAAACTTAATGTTACTATGTTGAGAACTGAGTAAAACATCACATTTGCCACTTATTAGAGCAATGATAAGCTAAAGTAACTTAGAGGAACTCTGTAGCCAGGAAATAGGCCAAACTGGAATCATTAGTAAGGTTTAACTTTTCTCTTCCATCCACTGCCATTAAACTGCATTTTTGTAAGTGCCTCTTCAGAATCTGAGAACCTAATGCTACATAAGGACACGGGTTCCACAAGGGAACACTTAACAGAAATCCACAAAAGTGCACAGGAAAACACATCCTTCTGCAAATGTACCCAAGCCTAGCCTAGCAAAATTTCTACATGAAAACTGGTGGCAATTTCAAAACCACCGAAGTCACCAAGGGCAGAATCCATCTCAGTTACCATCTAAACTCCAGGTGCTCAGTCCAGCCAGCCACGCAGAGCCCCTGAGCTGGAGGTGAGTGCCTCCAGGGGGCAATTCTGTCCCGAGACAGGCAGGTATGACCAAAGGATGAACTGCCCTCGGGATGCACCCTGTGTTTCCATCAGTGCTGGCAAGAGCCCGGGTGATCAGGCTGGGCCAGACAGTAACTTTAGATGGCTACACAAGCTTGGAAATTTTATCTTGTGTTCCCTTCTCTGACTTGAGACTCATGTCACAACACAGGTGAGTATTTCTGAAAGATTCTTTTAGTTTGCTTCCACGTATTCTCCTCAGAAATGAATTTTCTCCATTAGGAGAGATCCAGTTCTTACGGTTCTCCCATGACACCTGCAGAAACACAGGTCCCATTTTCAAACTCAGTGGGTCCCACTGACTTTTACTGAAAGAGTCTAGAGTATCTAAATCACTTTTGAAGACTTTTAAAGCCACCTGGATGTGTTTAAGATGATCCTTGGCGTTTACTCAGGGTACATTATCCTCGTGCTAGGCAAAGAGCTGAGGCCAAGGACACTTCCAATCTCTGTTCCCCGAAGACACTGGTGAGTCTGGACTAACGTGCCACAGACCAGCCCCACTATGCAACAGCTGTGCTCTTGAGTGCAGATTATGTCAGGCAAGAAGAATAGAAAGTAGTTTGCTGCAGGTTGCCAAGAAAATCACTGTTTGCAGTCATTCACAGAAGCAAAGAAAAAATATAGTAAGCAAAGGCAGCAATATTTAATACAAGAAACACATATTACTTTCTCCTTACCTTGCCCTCCACATAGTGTGGATAAACAGGATAGTAAAGAGCAGATTTGTGTCCCAAGCGAAGAATCTCCTTTAGAAAGTGTTGTGTATAGCGATGAAATACAGGGTTTAAGACAAAGTGGCAAAGATGTCCATGTTCCTCTTTCTGGTGGTAATTGAAATGAATAAAATCCTCAATGTTGTAATGTGATCGAATATACTCAATATCCTGGAAAATTAAGAAGTTGGAAATCAGCAGAGATCAGCAATTACCTTGACAGGATTTTAGCACGTGCCAGTGAGTCACTTTCTATCAATTAAGGAACTACATTTAAACACCCAAGTCAAGTGCCTTTGAGAGTTGTTCTCAATTAAATTTCATTCTATCAAAACCTATCCTTGCAGCTTGTCCACCCTTATTTACAAGGGATACAGACCATGACCCTTTCCCACCATGGTCTGATACAGGTTTTGTTGAGTTCAAGACAGAGAAGCCCAGGCTCTCCTCTCAAACTCCAGCTATTCTGCAGGGAGTTTTACAGAGCAGAGCTGTCTAAGACATACCCTCCAACCAGTCTTCCCTGCTGAACTGATAAGCTGATTTTAACAACTTTATATACTCAATTAATATATCCTCTTATCTCAATGCTTTTGATTATATTAAGAGCTATTTTTGAAAACCAAGTGATTATTTTAAAAACTGAGCATTAGAGCTTCTGAGCAACCCAAAATCATCTTTTCAGTCCTAGCAGAATGCCACAAAAGTAAGCCTTAGAGAATGTTTACTTTTCAGTAATAACGTGCAACATACTTCTTTTGTACTCCATTAGAGTATATGCTTTCCTTTGTTTTAAAGTGTGTGATTTACAATCACTCAGAGTATCTACTGCTGGAGAAAAAAGTTACAGAAGCAAATTTAGAAGAACTGCTTCTTACAGTGTAGCCAAACTGCTTATTGAGTTGGAAATTAGGGGGGGGAAATAGGTGATGAAACACATATTTAGAGGCTGAACAGCTTTGGGCTAAAGCACCAAGAAGTAGTGCAGGAGGCAAACTTTCAGAACACATCAGCAAGTGTCTTGCAAATAACAGGATGATTTTTTCACGTGTGCCAGTCATGTATGAGAAGAGAAGTAATACAGTGTACATAGTCAGGAAAGAGAGAAAGCAAGTTTCTAGAAGCAGTGTTTTTACAGACACTTTGCTAGGCAGATGTATAGCAAGGACAAAACTCAGCCTTTAGTGTGAGGGACAAATTCCACAGTGATGAAGGAAAAAAAAACAAAACAGAATTTACCATTTCATCCCTAATGACAGAAACACCAACAATTTGATCTGAAACTTCTGCTATGAAAGCCTGTACTGGCATCCCATCCTGCAAAGCAAAAGGAGCAGATGCACATCTCTGATTTCAGCAAAACCCTGTTAATGGCAGCAGCCACAGTAGAAACACTCTTCTCCCAAGGCACCACCCCCCCCTTTAACCAGTCTGCTCCTCCCTACGAGGTGCACTGTTTGAGCACTGTGTGTGGCTGGGCTCCAGACACACAGACCTTTCCTGCACTGGTTTCAGTCTGGATCTACCTGCTACAGGAGCACTACAAGCCCAGACACTGTTTCAGTCCTGGGTTAAATGCTGGTCTTAGGAAAGAATTGTACATGTGTTTGCAACAAATACTCACGGGATCCCTGCGAGCCTCAGTGAATATCTTGGAGTCACTCCATATCCTTTCATTCAAGCTAAGGGTCTCAATGAGCATTTTGACACCACGTAGGTCATTGGTTGTTGCCCTTCTTACATTAAATGACCTAAAAAAAAAAAAAAGGAAAAGAGAATTAAAGTTCACTCTGTGACAAAATAAAGAAAATTGCCAGGCTTAAGAAAACATGCCCTCCACAAGCACCCACCACATCTTGCAGAAGTTGAAACTGATTGTTCAGTGATGGCTGTTCCAAATGCAGATATTAACTTCTTGCATTGTAATAGAAAATACTACAGAGCATCTGCTTGAGACAGGTCCAGAACCCTGCTTTATCTGCTATTAAACACTTAGGTTTTGTGCACCTACAGCCCAATCCCACTCAAGAAATTATGAGCTATAACCACAGTCTTCATGTAAGAGTCAAGAGAAAAGGGAGGTAAAGGACCTTAAAATGAATGTGGAATCTAACTACACACTGCTGCACTTGGGGAAAAGAGAACAAGAGAAAGGGGGAGAGAAAAATAAAAGAGCCAGCTGTCACCCTTGGAAATGGTATGAGAGAAAGGCAGGAACGTGAATTTCTCCAAGAACAAATTATAACATTTGTGTTAGGCCTTGGTTCTTCAAACAGTAGCACAAGGATAAATTTACATGACTGAAATGCCTCTAAGAAGCAGAGTGCCAATTAGGAATCACACAGCAGTGATGGAGTATCCAAATGCCTGGGCAATATACACATGTTAGCTACAGACAGGAATGCCCTGGCATCCATCTCGTTTATACACCATTAGGAAACATCTTCCCACCCACTAATTAGGAACAAAATTCCCTTCACAGTGACAGTCCACAGCAGCTGAGAAACTCTCACACTGTCTGTTAAAGGGAGTGACCCTTCCTGGTTACACACAGCTTGTGTAATGAACACTTATAGAGTGCTGTTCAAGGGACTGAACTACAGCTTCATTTCCAAGAATAAAGTTCTTTCACCCACAGTTAACTTGCAATTCATATAGTATAATTTTCATGCCTGTTCTTCTTGCTTTCAGTTTAAAAGTGAATGTGCTGTTCTTCAGCCTCAGTCACACTGAGATGGACCTTAGGGAATATGGTTTTAATGAACAGCACCAGTACCTTAAAAAACCTAAACCTACTACGTATCTGGTGTGTTACAGGGAATTTCACAGCTCAATCCATGGACCATTTTTGAGTGCTCAAAAGCATATGTTTGATTACTAAATTACAAACTAATCCTGAACTAAGCAAGCAGCAGCCTAGCTCCCACAGCTGAACACATTTCCACTGTTAACTGCAAGACTAAACAAGTGATGAGGATGATGGCCAGCAGGACCAGCACCATGGTCCTGGAGCCCCTGAGCAGGCCATCCCTCAGCCCCTCCTGAGCCCATCCCACAAACTTGGCTCTCACCTGAGCCCAGGAGAAGGCAGTTATGCCAGTAAGAAACATCTTTAACATGACAAAAACAAAACACACAAAAAGGTGAAACTGCTTTTTTCAAAAAAAAAGCAGATCCACGAGTTCCACCATGAGCATGAAATAAGAGGAAGGACTATCAAAGGTCTACGCTCATTTCTCTCCCAGCAATGAATTAACTCATTCTAGATGCCCAAGTCCTTTGACTGCTCAGAGACCGGGGCACTATTATTATGCTTTTTAGTGAAAATTGAGGGAAAGTATCCATTAAGCATCTCAGCCTATGCCTTGTCATCTGTTATTTTTTTCTCCTTCACTTTTCAGTAGCAGACTCATGCTTCCATTTGCTGCACTCTTGCTTTTTGTGTACTTAACACTTTTTCTTATTCCTTTTAAAACCTGTACTAATCAGGAGCTCATTTTGTGCCTGTGCCTCTTCTGACTTTGCCCTTTCACGTCTTCATATTCCCATCTTCCTACTCCTGTTTTTCTTTTAATCCATTTTCTGTGACTTTCTTTTCACTCACATGCTTTTGAAAGCCGTTGGTGCAAGTACAATATATTGATTTTTACTTACTCAGATTTCTGCTATTTCCAAGAGAGTATCTGCTGTTGAACCCTGTGGGTTTTGTTCTGCAAAAACTTTCCAAAGGCATCATCTGGCTTCTTCTAAAGCTTTTCTGATCCTCAACCCCATTGAACAGCTATTTATCTTTACTCTCCTGCACAGCTGCAGGGGGATTTGAAAAATGCTACTAATGACCCTATTTTGTTTTCATGGAAAGGCCAGTGTCATTTAGAATATGCACAGTTTCATCAGAATTGTGAGGGTTTTTTGAAAAACCTTGATAACAAGTTTAATTTTAATCAAAATCACAAGAGGGCATATGACTCCTGTCCCTACTGGTGGATTACTGAGCAGCTGTGCCTGAGATGACCAGGAATTACTTCAGTGGCTTTCTCTCCAGCCAGCTGGATTCTCACACAGGACGCAGAAGAACAATATCATCCCAGGGTAAAAAGCTTCTGCCCAGGTCCATGAGTAGCTGGTCAGGTCCTGCATGAATTATTTGTGTACTACCAATGGTGATCAAGTATGCAATTAAACCAGAAGTATTTCTCTGAAACTGCAGAGTATTTGGCTACATTAAGATACTAAAAAAAAATTTCTAACTGTGCTACAATTTAAGCTTGGTGTTTGGGCCAAGATATGTTTGATATACAAATGAAGCCTTGGAAAACTCATTTCACATAACAGAAGGCACAGCAAGAAAGGTTTGGTATCCCTGTTCACCAGTATTTCAGGCTACAGAAGCATTCAGTGAATCACAGAAACTGAAGGCATGAAATACATGATTCAACACCAAAAATAAGAAAGAAATTATATCAAATAGATACTTAGTGAGGTTACTGCTGTTCTGCATGTTCCAGTAACATGGACTGCAGTTCTCTTGAAAGAGCTGTAGCACGTTTCCAAGAGTTAAATCTACACCAGGCAATGAGGTATCAATGTCACACAGCCTGACCCACATCCCAGAGGGCCAACACAGCACCATGTTGCTCTACTGGCCTTGGCCCACAACACAGGAACTTGAAGGAGCTGCTGGTCTGTACCAATGTTCATCTTCCCTACCTTAGCACTGTACATACAAATTTTAAAGGAATCCTCTTGCTGCATGTCAGTTTTACTTAAAGGAAACTATATACAAATGCTGGCAGTCAGAAGATTGCTTGCTTTCACACTTCCAATTCTCATTTTCACTTCATTTAAAAAAAAAAAAAAAATCAGGTCACTTACTACTTCATTTCACTAAAAAAATATAATGCTATTACTACATTATCTCCCATAGTGCTGTGTGGAGATGCAGCTGAGTGGGCCTGGTGTGCACTGCAGGACAAAGAGCGAGACAGCTGCAGTACTGCTACAAAAGACTGAGGTATTCAGCTCTGCTCCCCACGACTCCAGGCCCAGTTCCAGGCTATGCACGAAGCTTCCATTTTCACAAGGCGCTCTCATCACACCTTGCAGAACAGCAGCTTGGCCCAGGACAGCAAAGGAGTACCTGCCTGGTGCCAGGGTGCCCCAGAGCAGTCCAGAGCACAGCAGTGCTGTCCCGAGGCACGCCACTCACGTGAGCAATCCCGCGCGGTGGAACACGTACAGCTCCCGGCCCAGCCTGGAAGTGCAGAAAGGCACAGCCCGAACAAAGCTCTGCATCAGGTGGAACTCTGGCACGTGATGTGGCACCAGGATGACGCAGAAGTCTCTGTCCTGGAAGACATTTGCGGGCAATAAAGGCTCCTGGTGATCTCTGTAAGCTTTACACAAAATAACCCTCTGACCAGAGCAGACAACACTGAATATGTATGCACACCCTGCCAAGCATTGCTCTACCTGCACAGCACAAAGGAGCCAGTGGGCTCCCAGAAATGGGCCTTTTGGTGCTCAGAGTAAAGACTCATTGATACTCTGATATTCCCTAACAGTCCTCTTTTTCCATTCTCTACTTCTTCCCCCACTCCGCTCTTCCTCAGTAGAATATTTCAGCTGGAAGGGCTTAAAATGACCCTCTAGTCCAGCTGCCTAGCAGGAAAATTATCACCCTTGCCCACACCTTTAAGAGCTAATCTTCTCCCTTAAAAAGGTCCTTGTCTTCTGCCTTACTTTCCTTCTGGAGCATAACCTCAGGACAACATGCCTGCCTGGATCTTTTGCAGCCAAGTGAGACCATGCACAAGTGCAGCATGTCCCACAGTCCTGCAGAGCCAGTGTTGCAGGCACAGCTTGGCTTTGCACTGCAGGCACAACAGACTATTGACACAAGTTCATATGTGCACAGCCACATCCAGCTTGTCACAAGGTCACACTGCTGGTGCCCATATGCACACAAAAACACTGTATTGGCAGTCCATGCAACTGCTCAGAGACCTGTGCTGTAAAGGCTACAGGGGTGCAAAGGAATGCAGCAATCTCCCTCAAAGGCTCTGATGAAGCAGAGTATCCTCTATCCTCGGGAGGTAGAACTGCATGCCACAAATAACTATCCACTACTGTTCAAGTGCTCCCTTTCACCAGTGTCTCTCCCATCCGTTTTTACTAAACACATGCTTTAGGGATCTCATGGCACACAGGGATCCTGGAGAACTAACAATTTAGAAAGATGCTTCACAGAGCCTGGGACATGCTGAGAGTCCCAAGTAGCACAGCCCTGGAAGCTGTTTAATTGGTTTACTCTGGCTGATAATTCACTGGCATTTTTTCCATAGACAGATATTCGAATCTCACTCCTTTTTTCACTTTAAGCAAACTACGCAATTAACTTTTCTTACTACACCTGGTGATTCCATCGTGACATTGTTTCAAGGACTGACATGGTTGAATAGATAAGTTACATTAGTTTGAAATGTCCCCTGGGTTCAGTCTCTTCAGGAGTTTTCTTTGGTGGTAAGCAGCCTTTTTGAGTGTGCTGGTACTTAAGGCCAAGTCTGTACCAGGGTCACCAGAGCCTGTCTCTAATGGACACTACTATACAGTAATTTGCCATGTGGCCATTGTGGCATGCATTAAGAATGTCTCAAAGTGGACTTTGTTACCTCAGATGCAGAGTGATCACACAAAGCATTAGTGAGAAATAGCTACTGCACTGTGAATTCACAGTGCCATTGTTCAGTCTGCAGGCAAATACTGTGGAGCTCCCTAATACCAGTTTTATGGACTTTAGCTCCATGTAATGTATTTTCCCTGATTTTATTTTTAATTTAGGTACCATCTGTATCTATACATGTCTTTAAAGGAATTTGAAGCAATTCCTCTCTAAATTGACATCTCAGAGAAGTCCCTACAGAACAAAGCAGAGAAACTATTTACAAGGACATGGAGTGACAGGACAAGGAGTGGCTTCACAGTGACAGAGTAGGTTTAGATCAGATACTAAGAAAAATATTCTCAGCTGTGGCTGCCCCATCCCTGGAAATCTTCAAGGCCAGGTTGGACAGGGCTTGGAGCCACCTGGGTTAGTAGAAGGTCTCCATGTCCATGGCAAGGGGAGGAACAACATGGCCTTTAAGATCCTTTCAAACCAAACCACTCTGGGATTCTATGACAAACAAAGGACTTTGGTATGCAATCCATGAAGTCTAGAAGTGGCCAAGGAGAAGAGCAACTCAGCCCAGGGTAACCAGGCACAGCACATTCCTGTGGGGCACTGGCTCCCTTGAGCACAGAACCAAAGCCTCTGGCTGCCAACTGCACTGCTGTCCCACCACCCACAGACAAACCTCAAAACTTTCATTATACTCACTGGGAAAACCTCAAAGGCATAATGCAAAAAATCCAGCGACCTGCAACCAAGAGTAGACATTGGTAAATAAAGCACGTATCAGTCAGATCCCATACACTGTGATATTTACATCCCTGCAAGTGCAGGAACATCTAGGCAGAGCTAATCAGACACTCCTGATAGATCATCAATCATCACCCACTGGCGTGCATGCTGCACAGCAATTTATGACTTCTGGTGCTTAAAGCACCACTATTAACAAGAATAACCATAGGTGCGGCACAGTATCAAAACACAAGGCTCTTCACTGAAAGGGAAAAAACCCAAAACATTGGCTCTCATCCTGTTGACTCCAAACTTTTCAGAAGCCATTGCTGGACTGCCAGAATAGCATTGGGATATAGCAAACATTAACTGAGGTTACAGACAGTAGTTGCTCTCTTACACAAGAGCCAGTAGCAAGAGCTCTGTGACCTTCCACTCAGGAAAACCTGCCTGATGTGTTTTAACAGACTAACAGGAACATCAATACTTTGAATTGTTTTTGAACACTTCTTGCCACTTCTCACCTACTGACTTAGAGCAATCCCACTCTTCACCATGGTGACAGCAAATTGTGACATTTCAGTTTAAAGCTACATGAGAAATCTAGCAAATCCTTCTTGTTTCTCCCATGCACAAGGATATTGAAGAGCTCTAAAACCCAACAAAGTTATGCTGAAGCTTCAGAAAATAGTTTTCCATCATACAAAATCTATCTTTTGAGTAAGTTCAGTACAGATATGTTACCTAAAAATACCAATAAATCCCTTCCCCAAGACCTGTAATTAAATTCCCTTTAATTACCTCAATAATATAACTGAAAAGACAAGTAAGTTCTAATTACAATATCTGTGTCTGAATGAAAACTTCAAGCTGTAAGTGCAGAACAGGATTAGGGTATTATATATTCATCTATATAATACATCATTAAAACTAGTCAATAGAATAGCTAAACAGGGGAAAGGAAAATGCCATTGCAATGTAGTTCTCTCTCTAGTACCCAGTATCTTCTTGGAAGCAAGGACCACAAGTGGAAGGCTTTTGAAGGGCCTTAGAAAGGTATTAAATATTTCTAGATAAACCAGCAGTTCAGTTCCTTTATATTTCATTCTCAGCTCACTAACAAGCCACATAACAGCTCTGGATTTAGGAGATGGAAACATTTAGCAGCTCTACTGGGTCACACGATTCCCCAGGAGCAAACTTCCCTCAGGGCTGACACAATCACCCCTACACTTCAACCTGCTGTTTCTGGGCCCATGCTGTGCAGGCCCTGCAGGAGCTCCCTCAGGACCAGATTCTGAGCTGCAGTCAGGATCACCTCCCACCCTCCTTTACACGTATTTGCTTTGCTACTGTTTCTTGTACAAACAGCTGGATCAAGCAAAGGCAAGCCAGGGAAGCATACAAGCAAAATATTTGAAAACAGAGATCTACAGATTCCTCAGCTAAGAGAAGAGGATCTTTCCACAGACAACTTAATCTTAGAAGTCCTCAGACAGGAATGCTATCTTCTCCAGATATCCATCTTGGAATCCACACTGTTCCAGAGATGTCTCCAGGGAAAAGAGACTGGATCACAGCACTGAAGGACAAATGCAGTGAGAAGTATCTTGAACAGAACAAGGGCAGATACAAAGTACAGTGTCAGAATGGGGCAAAAAAGGGACAGATCCTTATCCTAAGCAGGATACTGTGAGCAGAGAACTTGAGAAATCTACAGAGATTATTTCCTGACACAGGTCTCAATCACAGCTTTGAACTGCTGTTTCACTATAATGGAATCATTCCAGAGCAAATCCCTCACCTCAGTACTATTTTAGAAAAATCCTGTTTTATTCTTCAATAATTAGCTTGAATTTTCTTTTACACTAGATTGTCCCTTAATTAACTATTCTGTAACAGCCTTTCTGAAGTGCAGTTTTCTATTGTGTGTTCATTGATCAGTGTTGAAGTACAGCACAGACTTCTAGCACTGTATTTCTCTCTCATTAAACTAGTTCCTAATGAACTCAAGCTATATTACTGAGTATATCACTTGGGAAATATGTACCAAGAAGACTATATGTTCGCTTTGGTAACTTTGCATGTTTGCATTTGCAGCAGACTCAGTGTTCCATCTCTTTGGGTAGGCTCCCTCCTTAGGCAAGAAACAGCTTAAGAAATAGAATTGGTTTTCAAGAAATTCTGATTTTTCTTCTTAATCAAGTCTACTCCTAATCTTCCTGTAAGCCAGAGAAATTCCAGAGTTGTCAGTCATCAATGACTACTACTACAAATAGAAAGATGTTTTTTCAAGCAGCACTAAAGATGTCCAACTCATCATGTATGAAATCCTTACAATGATATTCCTGATACCTGGTGTCTGCAGACATGACATGGATTTGAAAGCATGAAAGATCCTGGGTGTGCTCAGCTGTTTGTCTACTTTTTTTAACACTTTTTTAAAAGTATTTGTTTTATCTGCCTTTCTATGATCACTAAAAAGAGCAGGGCTCATTTATGATCAGAAAAGGACAAAGCTTCTGAAGAAGCTTCTGCTGATGTGATTGAATGTAGGTTTGCTCTTCCAGGGTACAGAAAAATTTGGGGAAGAAACTGTCTAAATCCCATTTCCAGCCCTGGTCTAATCTAATCCACCAGGATCTAAGAGTCCAAGGGCAGCATTGACTATATTAAAAGAAAAACCCTTTTGTCTGTCCCCCACTGTAGTGGATCCTAGAAACTGGAATCAATTTCTCTCAGTGATGGGAGACAAAGTGTTTAAAATGGGAACACTGACCTGCAGAGCTACAACCAGCTTCATTGGCCCGTCCAGGGACATAATCAGTACTACTGTGACATTTGGCTTCTCCCACAGTTAGCCAGCTTTGGAATTACTGTTTCTTCAGGGAAGAAGCAGCCTTCTTCCATAACTTCAACTAACATGTTTTTCCAACAAAAATGAACCCTTCACTTTTTGTCCCCACAGGCCCATCAGAGATGGGAAGCTGCAGCTGGAAGTTGAAAAGTTATTACTGAAGGTAAAAGAAACAGACAAAAAAGAGGTCAGAAAAAATCCCACCTAACTGCAGCAGGTGCTGTCACCTTCTGATTTGTTCTGAAAATGTAACCTGGAACATGGTTATCAATCAGAAAAGAGTAGCTATTCTTACTTACCTGCTTTCATACTTCTCATCAATACATAACAGACGGATACAGAAAGCATTTGAAGCTCCTCTGTACACTGGACGAAAATCTCCTTCCTCTTGAGTCTCGAAGGGATGTGTCTCTGAGGCTTTAAAATCCCTGATGCTGGCATCATCCAATGGCAGCTCAGCCTGGGAAACACTCACAGCCGTGTCCTTCTGCAACAGTAACACATAGGTCAGGTCATGACAAGACAACATCTTAAATAACATCATTATTTAAGGCCCCCACGCTTTCTCTCCTCTCAGGGATCCTCTGTTCCCACCCCTGTGCTGCCTGACTGCTCGTGAGGAACTAGAGGGGAGAATGCAGCCAACCAGTAACTGTGACCACTTCCCTCCACATCCCAGAGCAGCTTCTGATCCCCACACTGCAGCAGGCACACGTGTGGCCCCTGCAGAGGATGGGAAAGCAGCAGTGTTGCTTGTCCTCATCTCTGCCAGCCTTGCTCCACGTCAGAGCTGGCAGGGATCAGCACTGCTGGGTGCAGCAGCATTACCTGCACAGCCTCAGCTTGACCAGGAATATCTTCAAAGTCTCCAGGTGAAACCGGCTCTGGTTCTTGACTTCTTTGGTTGCTTTCATCTGAGTAAAGAAAAAATACTAAGTGCCTAAGGCTTAATAAAGTGAGTTTAACTCACAGAACTGCAGCAATGAGTGGAATAGACCAGGCTACCTCTATTAAGAGATATATTTTTAATAACCACAGTTAAAGCAGACCCTCCTAGAGTTATTTGGCCAAAATCTTCATTAGACCATTCCATTTCAAAGCAAAAAAAAATCCAGGGAATTAGTTGTGAAATAAGATAATTTGGAAGCAATTCCTAAGTTGTGTATTTTATGTCAAATTTTTACCCCATCTGAACTGAGAAAATATGAGTCAGTGTAATCCCAAGGAAAAGCAAAGGCTCTCCATTCTCAGATTAGTTCCCCTAAAAGAACTGAAATTCAGACTAAAAGCTAGTCAAGTCAGAGCTCTTGCTGGTGCAAACAGGGACAAGATACAGAGATTTAAATTTGTTTCTCAATTGCTAAGCCTGATCAGCCCTTTAAATCCTGTTTTACTTCTTGTAGAAAGTTGTTGCTTTTTGTCTATTTCCTTTTTTTCCTCTAAGAACTTCTCTCCTCTGCCACTCTCCTTGGATGCTGAAGAAACTGATTCAAAGTACCTGGTTAACCATTGCAGTATTGTGTATGTATATGATTTTTTGGCCAAAAACAGACCCTTGTTTGAGACATGTGAGGAACTTCCACACAGTAGTGACCCCAGACTTTGGTAAGCTTTTGGACATCAGGAACAAAAGGGATCCACAAAAAGGCACTTGACAACCAAAGCAAGAGAAACCAGGTTTAGATCTGCTGACAGATCTCCCCATTACCCTCAGTAACACTGTAGTAACATTCTAGTCTAGATCACTCCAACCTGAGGATGTTTTTGTGGGCAAACAGACAACTTAGGTGATAGGATGAAGTTGGCTGTAGTTGTGATGAACCAATATTTAAACACTGATTGCCCTGACACACACATACACAATGCTATAGATACATATACACAAGCCAATCAAAACAAGCATGTATCTTAGGGGTATTGTTTAAATACCACTGTACACTGGGTTTTGCTGTTCCATCTCCTGGTCAAGGCCAAATCCAGAGTGAATATTTAAAACATTAAGAAACCCAAATAAAAACATCCTGCTTGCTTGACAGCAGGAATTGCCATTCCAGCAGATGTTACACACCTGGAGAAAGCAGTTCTCAAGTCTGTGTGGTGAAGAATTATGTCTCTAAAGTCAGTGGGAGGGGAGGGTATTCAATACAAGAAATCATCTGAAAATGCACCATAAAGGCCACATTTAATGTTATGGAACAAAATTATTTTAATAATCAACTTGTAAAAGAAACATTGAAATAGTAGGGAACCCTATATATTGCTGCAAATACCCATCAAAGTTATCAAAGCCAAGTGTCAGGCATTGCCATTTTAGCCCCTGAATCTACCTTCAGCAGTTCTGCCATTCCTTAAGTTGCCACCTCACTTGTTCTACTGATACCTTCACTGATTGGTTTTACATTTAAAAATAAAGTCTGCTAATAAACTTTAACTAATAAACTCTTAAGATGTAGGTATCACTGCTGCAAGAAACACATCAGGCAAGGGCATCCCTTGCATTTGGAAGATCCAGTAACACAAGGAGGTCAGTTTCTGAGTTCCAGGAATTAAAACAAACAAACAAAAAACCCAAACAAGAAAAAAAAAAAACAAAAACAAAAAACCCTTCAGAAAACAGAATTCTTTCCTCCTCTCTCTGAACTTTGCCTTGGGACACCCACCTGAACTACATTCACAGACAGAAGCATTTCTTCACACAGTAATGGGTGCTTTTTTTTAAGTACCTCAAAGGTTTAAAATAATGTAGCCAGAAGTATTTTAAAAAAATCTGTTATCTGAAAACCTGTTTTGCTGTCAATAAAAGGAGTGCAGATGCAGCATGCAGGCAAGGAGAAACACCGGGGTAGGAATCACGGGTTCTCCAGGGTATCACAGATGTGAGCCTTCACAGAAATTATCAAATGTCATCTTGATTAACCAGCTCCATTTCTCATTACAAACAGCCTTGCAGGTGTCAGAAGTTAATTAATACAAGTCTCTTGTTGTCATGTAAATATTGATATGTTGTTTCTGACTTTATAGTAAAATGCAAATCCTTAATAGCTGCACCATTCACTCCTGTCAGACGTGGCTGCATCACTGTTTGCAGACAGGCTGTACACGAGTGACGGGGAAGAACAGCAACACTGTCACACTAAATCAAGTAAGGACCATGAACAAAGAGAAAATTAAAATAATTCTGTGATTGCTGGGTTGTTAGCTGAGGTACAGTCAGCAGGATCAAGAAGCCAGTTCACCATGAGGCCTGATGAAAAGCACTTGAATCATTCCCACTGCATCATGTTTTCTAGCAACTAATTCATGACACCATATAGAGTAACAACCAAATTACTGTAATTACCCTGGAACCTAAGTGGCATATCAGTACAGACTGTTGTATACTCTTTCATTATTATTCAGTATTACATTTTGAAAGGAAAAATAATATCAACCTGTGGTCTCTACTTAAAAGCTAAAGAGCTTGAAAAAAGATCCTTTTTAAACTGGGAACATAAAATTCGTGTACAAAGGAATGCAGCTTGCATTTTAAATTCCCAGCCTTTGAATTCCGTAAAGCCAAGTCCAGATCCTTTATCGATGTCAGGTCAGTGAACCTCCACTGCCTTCACAGTAGGGAACAACCTGGCAGCAAGTTTTCCATGCAGTGGCCTGTAGAAACACTGCAGGCACCAAAACAGCTTCATGTAATCAGGCATGGGTCTGCAATATCAATGAACACAAGCTGTATGGAGCTGACACTATAATAAGTTTCAATAGAATACAAGCTGGCCTTTATGCTGGAAAGGATTAACAATGGACTACTGGAACACAACTTCTGTGGGCTCTACATTAACAGAAAAATCCAAACCTCTCCAAACAAGATAATACTCTTTCCAAATTCCACATTTAATAAATTAAGAAATCAGGAGGAGAATAGTACTTATTAGTTGGCTGTTCTGTTGGGTTTTTTGTTTGTTTTTAAATAAATGCCTTTATTAAAATAATGGGCTTTTTTCTCTCCTTTCTTAAATAAAGAAAAAAAAACCAAAAAACTTGTCCAGAAAGTTTTCATGAACAAATACTGAAATTAATCTTAAGTCACAGGTTATGTAGTAAGGAAACCCTAATCAGAGGGAAAGGGCTTTTCATTCAAACTGCTGGAAAAATACAGATTTATAGTTTACAGCCATGAATTAGATAAGTCACAAGCAGGAAAAACAAAAGGCTTATCAAATAGCCATCCCATAAAGCATATATTCTCAATAAACCCTAATAGATTTCTGCAACTTGTGACAAGTTACAGCCTTACTGAACTGGTACCAGAAATTCAAATTATAACAGTACATATTTTGTTTCCTCTTTCTTTTCACTTTCTCTGAAATTGAACTATCACAGCCTTTAGTTTTCTCTCTCCTTTTTCACCACAGTACTCTTTGGCAGGTAAAAACAACAACTTATGGTGTTTCAGGACAACCAACACATCTTCGCATTGTAATTATTTGTTTACATTCTAAAATGTGCAAAGCTACAACAATAATTACTATTCAGTGATAACAGAATTAATGTTCCTGAGTAGTATGACAAATTTCACTATTAAATTTCCAGTTGCTCTCTCTCCAGGAATAACACCAGAGTCAGGCTCTCAGATAATGATACTTAAGTTTCTCCTCAGGTGTCTGAGATGATTAAAGGTCTCAACTCAAGCTACCTGAAAGTTTAAAAATAGTTCCTTTCCCCCCGAGCTGCCCTTGTAATTCCAAACAAAGGGATACTACTGGTTTGTAAGGTCTTACCCTGAACACTACCCATAGGATTGTAAACTGGCATCAACCATCAAAACTAATAGTTTTTAAATAGAGAGGGAAAAGAAGATATAAACACACAGGACTGCTAACCATGCTGCTTAAGAAATTTCTGGAACAAACTCCAGTGCCAGATTCACAAGAACCTGAACAGAACAGCTGCTCACACTAAATTTTGGCTGTTAGAACAACTTTCATAGATTTCCTAAATGATGGAAAAAAACGTATAACAGCTGCATTGTTAAAAAGGTTAACCACATACTCAGCAGCACAGAATTTGCTGCAGAACACAGACCTACAACTTGCAGTCCCTGGGGAAGGAAAGCAGACACCAGAAGCAGGAAGAGCCTCAATGGGTAAGGCTGGGACAGAGCCCTGGAGGGCACATTGTCCAAGCCCCCTCGAGCAGGGTCACCCAGAGCAGACTGCCCAGGATGGGGCTCCAGCTCATGGGTGGATCTCTGTTTCTCCTCACTCTCATTTGTTTCTCTCTCTCTCTGTCACCTGAGCTAATACTCTTTAAGCTGCAGGAGCACAGGATGGTACAGGGGGAGACAGGCAGCTTTCTCCACCTCCTATGTGCAAGATGCTTCTTTGCAGGGGAGGGGAAGTCCACAGGAGCAGCTACAATATCTTTTCCACTCCCTTTTCTGTTCTGTGACTGTCAGCTCCGAGATACCAGCTGGCAATGGCCCTGCAGCTCCCTAGTTGCCTTTTTTGCCTGCTGCTTTGTGTTCAGACAAGCAGATACTCAACAACCTAATGGTGGGCGGGGGGGTTATTTCATTACTGATAATTAGTAGATAGCAAAATGTTGCCCTTCTGCACAAAAAGCCCTTTGACACTGAAAAATAAAGACAACAACTGTAAATTATTTATATGACACTTCTGTTGTATAAACAGGTGACATACTCGTGTTACCAGTTTTTATCACTTCCAGTAAGGTGACATAGATGTGCTGCTGCATTGCACTCAATATAAGACTGGAATAGAGACAGTCCCTGATCTCCCAAAATCTTGTAACCCAGGGGACTGAACAATAAGCAAAGACAGCAGAAGCTGAACCACAAGGAAATAAGACAACATGAGTCAATAGGACAACATAACAGGCACAGTTAACCAGCTGCTTAGCTACTGACAGACATCACCTCACCACCAGATTTCAAAATCAGTTCTTCATTTAACAGCACAACTATATCTAACTGATAGAAAATACACCCCATGCTTCAGATCTCTGAAACTTGAAGCCTGTTTATCCAAGGGCCTGGTAGTGGCTGGCTCCCCACAAACAACAATTGCTTCTGAGTCAGGGATCAGAGTTATCAAAACACCCCTCCTGAATTAGAACACACCAAGCAACCTGCTCCAAGACAGATATGTTTGTTTGTGTTTTCTTGCTAACAAACCTATACCCTTTTCCAACCTTCTGCACAACCTACTCAGAAGTTAGACACAAACACACCTTGAATCTGTCTAGCACTTCAGAATACAGATACCTTCTTGAACACTTGGCTTCTGTGGCACTTGGAGAATATCTTCAGGATGTGGTTTACAGAGTCCATGGAAAGGTCCTAAGTCAAAACACTCTTGAAACAAGGAAACGTTCACTTGAGAACAAAAGCTCATGAATCCTACTGCAGTGCCATCAACCTGAAAACATAAAAGCCATGTCACACATGAACCTGTGCCTTTAGGTCAGGACAAAAAAAAAAATTGAACAAAAAACTTCCGAAACAAAAGCTAGTGTTCCATTTCTGACTATGCATAACAGAAAAGCATAAAGCTGTTACTTCAGCAAAACCCAAAGAAGCCTTTTTATTCTTTCTGTGTAATGTGTGTAAGGACCTCTACAGAAAATTTCTAATTCTTTTGTTAGCTATGACTTGCAAGAGCATTAGGTTTATATACAGGGACCAAACAATGACCTGTTGTCTCAGTAGAACATTTGCTACAGTAAATAAAAAACATATCTCCAAAAGCATCATTTGGCTTTAAGTTACAGTGCAGCTGAAGTAAAACCTGGATTCAGCTAGCTGTGATGGCTGACTCTTCTGGACACTGCTTTGTAACTCAAACTGAAAAGTATATTTTGTTTTCCTATAAGATTATTCACTCAACAAAGCAATTCTATACTACATAAACAGTACCTAATGCAGTATGTGGTATGTATTATTTGCAGCAATTACAAGTGCTAAATATTTTTGAGTTCTGAAAAACTCCCAGAGCTAGTCCTAAAAACAAAATGCTCTGGCAAATGTGAAAGTGACAGGAGCCTTGTAATGCTGAAACCAATGGTATTCCGGGTGTCTGACTGTTGCTGGAATTCCCAGCAAGCTGTAATTCTGAGCAAGACATTGACCAGGGAGAACTGGCCTGCTGGAAGGTTCCTGGGTTTAACTTGAGTCTAGAAGGAAGCTCTTCAAATTTCAGTACTGTACACAACTATCTGGTGAAACACACATTATCAAAATACATTTTCTTTCCACCTTAATGCACATAATGAAAGCCTTTATAAACCTAATGAAATCTCAAAGGCTGCATTTGTACAGCTGTTTATCAGGCCATCAGCACTCCAATAAAGACCTAAAAAAGTATGACTTTAATTTCTCTGCCCTCAAACAACAAGTGATTGTTTGTTTGCCTTGTTTGTGTAACCGACAAAGCCGGGGCACCACAGTTGCCTGGCTGCTATGTAATTTCAGGCCCAAGGCTCAGCAGAGGCTGATTAACCAATCCATCTACCATATGTGCAAAAAGAGGCTGCCAGCTTCATTCTCCGCAGGGAAAATTGGCATCCATCATGGCTTGCATGGAGGCGCCTTCCCAACCCGTGGCAGCAGCTAGGACTAATTCTGAGGGCCTGAAACACCTTTTGCTGATCTCACATCGAGCTCTAAACATGCAACTGAAATGTATTATTTATAGCAATAGCCCTCTGCAATGTGCCATTACACTAATGGTGTATTGTTTCCCATTTGGCTCGCAATGGCAGTGATTACATGTTGCAGTTTTATAAAATCATTTGCCACAGAAAACAGACTTCAGGAATTAAGGAGGTTATGTTGCCTATCAGCTTGCCATACCATGCACAATTACTAACATGTAAAAATCTTAACAGGAATTTTCAGCAGGATAATTATTACCACCTCTGTCTTACTTAAATTAATTCCTGGGTTTCTGTCTTCAATTCAGCAAAACTCTGTCTGAGCGAGCCAGGAGATGGAAAAAAAACTACAGCATTTTAAACTGTGAAAGGATTACTGGTTACTCAGTTTCACTTGCAGTATTGGCTTTTGCTGGGAATGAAAACAGGTCACCTACAGCGCAACTGTCTGAAAGGGCAACATGGTTTCTTCATGATGATCTGTCCCAACTGCTTTAGAAGAATGCACACAAGAACTGGGGATTGCTGCTTCATTTCATTCCTAAGACAAACTCTATTGTGAAGGGCACTGTGTGGGTGTAGATCATGAGCTCCACCTTCCACAGGTGAGCTGCTGATTCCCCTCCCTGAGCTAGAATGGGCTGTCACAGGTGACATCACTAACAGTACCATCAGAGGAAACCAGAGCTCATGGCAGACTGACCTCACAAACAGCCGCTGGATTTTCTTCACCTTGATGTTCTATGAGATGAACAAGTTGATATTCACCATAAGTTTCTTTCAGAGTCTCACTCTGATGTGTCCAGACTGGCATGAGATCATCATAATCTTCCAACCTACAAGAGAGATTAGGGAATCTCCTAAAGATCTGCCAGTAATAGGTTCTGATACTTCTCTTCTAATCCATTACCATATGGAAAAATTTTACAAATACCTGTTCCAAAGCCTGCACCCACCAATAATTTCACCTAGAACACATCCCCAAAGCACACTAAAGCAGGAGTCTCAGCACCAGAGGAGAGATAGAACCACTCCCAAAAGGCAGCACAATCCAACTAAGATTGCACAGCAGACATGCTTCTCTAACAAAATACAAGGGAAGTCCAGTTTAAAGCTGTCCTGCCAAAGGCATCTCAGGCTACGTGGCCCAGGGCTTTAGGTCTCATTTGAAATAATTATATTCACTGAGCTCAATCATCAGGTGATTAGAGTTGGCAGAGATCTCAAAAAGCTCCATCAATGTAATTTAGAAAATCAATTCTTATAAAGAAAATAGTGCCTTGGTGTACAAGAACGCAGTGCTGAGCAGTGGCTTGGTGACTGCTATTACCCAGCAGTGCCAACTCACCCGACACACAGAGCTGTTGTGCTTTTGTAAAGTCAAGTCCATGCTCCACCACTGAAAAGGATACACAGGCCAAAGTGCCGTTCCCACATGCTTCTTTCTGCCTCAGGAAAGGCTCCAAAGAGGTAGGCACCTGCCAGCCAGGCTTCGCCTGCTCTGCCACTCCAGCCTGCCCTCCTCCACAGCATCCGGCCACTCCAAGGTGCACTGATGCACCCATACAGACCCCAAACTGCATGGATTTTTATTTAAACAGGCAACAGAGACTCTTTCCCATTAAACTGCTATTCCTGCTTGGGACCAATGCAAGTCTAAAGAAGAAGTCACAGTGCTTTTACCAAAGTGGTGAGAGAATTCCTTAGTCATACACCCTGGGACCACGGCAGGAAGGCTGATGGCAAACCAGCTCCAACACATAACTGCTGTCAATGACATGAAGCCACTTGTATTTATGTCTCGGGAAAACTCTGGAATTAAGCGGTGTAACCAACAGTTCTGCACCGAAAGCCGCAGAAAGAAAGGAGGGCTGTGCCGGCTGCCAGAAGGAATAACCGCACCGCCGGGAAAGCATGCCGGCTGCCGGTAAGGGAGCGGGAGGGTACCTCAGGTATCCCACCGACACACCTAGAGGCAGAGGAGTCCCTTCGAACCCGGGAGCACGTTGACGCGCACCGAGAGAGGCGGAGCTGCGGGCCCCGGTAGGAGCGGGCCCGACGGCGGGGCCCGGCGCGGTCTCTGGCGCCCCCGCGCGGCCCCGGCCGCTCCGCCCGCCCCGCCGGCAGCGGGAGCCGGGGCGGGCACCGCAATGCCCCTGCCCGGCCCCGGCCCGGCCCCGGCCCAAACCCCCGCGCCTTGGACATCGCCGGCCCGCACCGCCAGCAATCCGCAAACACTGAGTAAATGGATTCGCACTGCCACTCTTCACAGCTCTATGGATTTGCAAGGGCATTCAACTTAACTGGGCAAAACATGGTCTGTTTCTCACTATATCGTACATGGTCTGAGTTAGCAAGCACTGCCTGACTCCAGTGCAGCATAAAAGGATCATTCATGTGGTCTCTGGACTGTTTTGCTGCTCCTACAGACCAGCATGGATGTGGCCTCTGAGTAAGATCACCTTTCTACCTGGGGCCAGGGACCTCTTAGATTTTGACCTTGTTCCTGCCTTCATCTCCTCCTCAGGCCACCTGCCAAAGCTCTCTTCTTCCTCCAGTTACACTTCATATTAAAAGTCTACTCCAGCCTAAACAATCCTACAATTCTTGTTGCCCCCACCACTGGACACAGTTTGGGACACCAAGAGGGGTCTGGTGGTGGCTGGGATGGAGAGAGACAGAACCACTGCAGAACACAGGCGGGGCAGCACCACAAGCACCTGACCAGCCAAGGCTCACCCAAGTTACAGAACTTCTGTCTGCCTGGGGTTGTGATAATTTAATTATTTCTCTGATGGGCAGACCCCAGATTCTCTCATACAGTTTTTAAGTTCAGAAGACTAACTCAAGAAACCAACAGAGATGAATGTTGTCACTGCCCACTCAGAGCTAAAAAGAGCTGTTGGGGAACAAACTTCCAAGCCCCACACTTTGTCATCCTTTTCACCATTTACATGAGAATCTTTATTGTAATGAATTATTTCCAAAAGGAAAAGTACAGAAAACATAGCACACCATCAATTACTTACCTGTAGAATTAATAAGTTCCAAGAGCAATAAACCCCTGTAAGAGTTTAGTTGCTTTCCTCTCCCTTCACAGGCAGTAAGTATCCCAAGGGAAAAGCTGCAGTGTGGTGTTCTGTTATCAGACCTTCACTACTGCAACAAAACTAATTAGTACAGCAAATCTGCTAACGAGCTATCAAACCTCAAAAAAGCCAAACCAACACAGTGGTAAGAATGAGACTGTGTTTTGTCTGTGGAGTGGGTAACAGACACACACTTCCTCCAAAGGGAGGTGTGCCCAGTGCTCCAAGTGCCCCACATGGCATTCTGCCCCATGGGACACACAGCAGGAGGCCACGGCCCAAGGTGCAGACAGCAATTCCTAGAGACTGACCCTGTGGCAGTCAATGGGGCTCCACGTAAGCACATTCATCTCCCTGCACATTAACTGCAGGAACACAATTGTTTTCTTTTTTTTTTCTATTTTTGTTATCTTTCACCAGTATCATAGTCTTAAAGCTAAATAAACACTCCAAGAAACAGTAGCCTACCAACATAAAAATACAAAAAACCTCCTCTAAAGGAAGCACAAGCACCGAGCTTCAAATATGTGACTCGTGCATGGTACATACCCAAGAATGACAAGATCTACACAGGGCATCAGCAAAGACCTTAAATATCAAAGCTTAGTGGGCTGAGTTCTGATCTATCTCACATTATAAAGGCCAGATGGAGAGTAACACCAAAACTGATGGTTAAGCAAAGCATCAGTTTACAGCTGCTTTCCCCCCCTCTCTAAGCAAGGGAAGAAGGAACAGATTACCCTAATCTCCTCTCCCTGCCCCAGAATGTGTTGCTAGGCAGGTGGCTGGGGACAACTCTCATAGATGAGTCTCTAAGGGCTGCACTGACCGTTACTATGGATGCCAGCAAAGCACAAAGGTGAATGCAGAGCGAAAGGAAAGGCTAAGCATCTTCTGCAAACAGGAATTAGCTTACCCAGAATCTACTGATGGACAACATTGAAGTATGAATTTTATATCACCAGATACTGTGTAATTTAAGAGGAAAAACAATTTTCCAGATAGTTTTCTAATAACAAAAGAACTAAAGTAGTTTAGTATTTGTAACAAGTTACAGAAATCCCAGAAAAGATGGTACCTCTTATCAGTTATATTGGTATAGACTAAGTAACAGTTCCAGTCACAAAACAATACTTGCATTGACAATAACCAATGGCCATGAAGAGAAAGAATACGATTTAAACTAAAAGACAAACATAATAGTTGGAATTAAGACACATGGGAAGACTTTAAAGCCCCAGGAAATAATTCACCTACTGATACCATCTCAGTATTGAGGTCCACTCACTCACCGAGGTGTTAAGACAACTCAAAGCAAATACTCAAAAAGCCTGACAACTGTACACAGTTAGTATGAACAGTTCTGTAAGATACTGAAATACCCAGAGCTACACCAGGATGGTGTGAACTGGCAGAGGTCAGGCCTTGGGCCTTTTCTTAAAGTGCTCAGAAGTAAAGCAACAGGATATTGTAAACATTGACTAAAACTATTGCTTATATGAACTAGAGGAGCACAAGCTGCAGATTTCTTCAGAACCACTTGATAAAGTTAAGCATGTGCAATAAAACAACTCACACGTGTTTCTGACAGAATTCAGCCTGAGCTGGCAGCATGAATTAGCCCATGAACAAACAGGTGGGGCTTTACCAGGCAGAGAAATATGACTTATGCCCTGCATGGAGATATCAGTACAGACCCCATACATATATCCACATACAGCGTCCCAACAATGTGCTTGTCCCTAAGCTTCACTTTCCACTACAGGCACCAGAAATGCTAATTTAATCATAACTCTGATACATAGTCACAAAGCAATACTTACATTTAGAATATGAAAAAGCAACTCCAGAATAAACCAGAATCAAGTAAAATTATTGCTTCATAAAACATTACCCTATCTGCACTCTTCTCAATATGAAGAGAAAAACAAGTGCCCCAAAAAGTTCTATTTCAACCACTCTACAGGGAAGCCTTGCCACAGTAAGCACACAGAAAACCACCAAAAGCCCCATGGCCAGAAACCCAGTCTGAATGACTACTGGAACTAGGGATTCTCTGCTCTTATTTTAATTCTTTCAGATAACAGGCCTTTGTATCAGGCTTTGCTTAACTGTTCAGCATAACATAAGAGAAAAATAAAAAGTCAGTCAGAAGAGGCTTCAGGAAACCTGGAAACTACAGGCACTCTAAAATACAGTGGTGCAATTCAGCCAGCAGATCACAGAATAAACATCACCAACAAAAAAATCTCCTTTCTACACAGCAAACTAGTTTTACAAAAAATACAATTGATCTTGTGATGAAGTAGAACAAAGTTAGCATAATCCTAGAACTGCTTTGTTAGGTTGTCACAGAAAACCATAGTAGCTGACCTGAGATACAGATGCTACCAGCCAAAAAAGACCACTCATCACATTCCCCCCAAGAGAGGTGCTCACAGAGGCAGAAGGGAGAAGCTGCATTACCTTGCTGGGCGCACATACAGCCGTGGGTAACACCAGTGCCTGGCACACACACACAGGGCAAAGTCTGCACTCACAGCCGAATCCAGACCAGGCATCATCACTTCAAACACATTCCCCATGGCTGGCTCTGTGAATGACAAAAACCTGTCAGAGGCAGAGAAACTTCACCATGCAAGCTTTAAAAACGATCAGCAAAACTGTCTGGAGGATAACGGAGTTTCAAACTTCGGGCTTGGAGGACTTTGCCATCTGCAAAGGTTAAGCAATGAGGCTAAAATGACAGCACTATACACATGTGAGAGAACAGTCAATGGAGTCATCTAATTAATCCAGCAGTCCAAACCTGAATAAGCTTCAGAGCAATCAGAAAGTGGTAGCATCAAACCCCTGTAAAAGTACTACAGCCAATTCTCTACGGCACTGGAGACTCTCTGTCAGGACCTGTGGTGCTGAAAGGAAGCTGACATTTGTTGCTGGCTGGGTTTGACAAAGCCCTTCATTCGGGTCCTGTTTTCTGTAGCTGACACATCACTACAGAGTCTTTTACTATGACTGGGAACTGTATGTCTAGAAACTGGCATATCAGAAAAGATCCAGCTCACTTCTGGAGAACTCCAAGCAAGAAATCAGTCATTAAGTATGAATGTTTGAATTCAGGACTGAAATTCCAAGCCAGGTGCTGTTCTTCGATTAACATGTGCATTCTCCACCTTCATACCCCTGTTCTACAAGAAATAACCTGAATTTGCCTGATGCCTCTAGCAGCCCCTCTGAGTCTCACCAGTGTGTCCTCTCCCCATCTGTACTTGCTTGGCTAAGTAAGAGAAAGTGCCCAGTTTCAATTTTTTGCCTCTGTTCAACCAGAAATTTTCACAAAAGTTGCAGGAATGTATTTCAGAGATCTGTAGTCCTGTTTCATGTCCTGTCTCTTTCTGGCAAACTTAAAGACTGCAGGAAATGCACAGACCATTGAGCAGCTGCTGGGGTGAGCATGTACATAACCACAGATACCTCCTACACAAGGGATCCTCACAAGACAATACTCTGAGATTGGGTTTTCCACACAGTTTGAAACTGATAAATGTTCTCAATATTAAAATAAAACAACCACCACAAAGCTCATATTGCATACTAAAAAGATCTGACATTATTCTAATTTTAAGAATAAAAGAGTATTAAATTCTTACCTAAATTCTCCTCAGCTGGTACGAAGAGAAGTATGAACTGCAGTTCTGGCAGCAAGATGAAAGCTCTCCTGGACAAACAATACAAATCTATTCAGCCTTTCATCATGACACCCATCAATGACAGACAGCAGCTAGTCTTTTAATATATAAATCTTTTTCTCCAGTGTATCTAATCTTCCTTCACAAGACCACATGGCCCAAAAATTAAAACATTTCTGACAAATAAGATCAAATGAAATTCATCTGGGCACATTTTTACTGGGTTTTTTTCCTACCTTATTTCTCTCTAATTTCCTAATCCTCAGATTTCAAACATCTTCCTTTTTATATCAGTTCCCCAGTGGTGAACTATTAAAGATGCCAGACCTCTGCTGGCAGATCTCTGACCCGGCATCTGGATGAGCTGCCCTGATGTGACAAACTGACAATTCAACAGCAGCAGCACCAAGTGCAGCTCACTGTTTATGCAACAGGTTCTGAATTACACCAAATAACCTGAGTTAAGACAGCAACATGTTGTGCTGCTTGTACTGTAGTCTGCAGCCTTACCATGTAATCTGTAGCTAACAAACTATCAATAAGTTACCTGGGAACAGCTGTATCCTACAAACATCTACAGCTTTCTAAGCTTTCTAACAACTCACATGCTTTGATTTTCACAAGTGGAAATGCAGGAAAAAGAAAAGTCAGTCTGCCTTGCAAGTGCAGTACTATTTCTGTGGGAAATGACAACAAAGCTACAGCTGAACCTGAACAGGGTTCAGAAGTGTGCTCTGAACCTTCACAGCCTGGCTTTTGAGCCACCATGCACCAATTAGTACACGGTGATGTTTTATGCCTTCTGAGACACTAAGTCCCAGAGATGTTTCATTTAGACCCACTGCTCAGCTTAAGGCACTTGTAAACTCCACAGTCCCTCCAAGCAATGGCAGGAGTGCCCCTGCTCTGCCACACCAAGTTACACAGGAACTCACCTCACAATTTCCTGTGAACCTCTAGCTGTGTATTTCTTCTCTGCCACAAAGAGATGCACAAACAGTGTGTTCAAAGGCTACAAGACAAGGAATGAAAGCCTACACACCATGCATCTGATAGTTACTACATCAACCCAAGTATTAACACCCATTTTTATTTCCAGTATATATGATCTGCACTCAAAGTGAGCAGCTTCACAAAGTAACTTCAAAGCATGTGTGGATTAAAGTACTTTTTATATAGTTTTGTGCTTCTGCAATGTTTTTACTTTGCACTCAGTTTACTATTATTTGACTGGACACTGGACATTTCATATTAAACAGCATTAATTATAGACTAACAACATTTAACCACAATAATTAGTAAGCAAATCTTAACCTTTAACATTTGGCTGATAAAGACGTTATTTTTAGGTTTAAAAAAAAAAAACAACAAAAAAAACAAACCCAAACAAACAAACAAAAAAAAAACACAAACAAAAAAAAACAACAAAAACAAACAAACCCCCAAACAAACGCCCCAAAACCAAAGCTCACATACTTTCCATGATCCTAAAATGTTATTCCTTAAAAGTAATATGAAAAATTACAAATCTTAAGACTGTATCATTAGACATACTTAAATACCCAGGCAGGAACAGGGCAGACTAACAGACACTTTTATCCTTTATGCCTCCAGTTAACCTGGAAAACCCCTGTGCTGGAAGGGCGAGGGCTATTAATCCAACTATTCTCCTGCATATTAATGTGCTGTGTCAATGAGGGTCTACCTGTAGATATTTCTACAAAAATGACAAATGGGAAAACCTGAAGGCTTCTGAATAGTTTAATATTCAACCCAAGTGTCATGGCTAGCGTCACCCATAAACTTCAGCAACTTCAGAGCAGGAATAACTTCAATAGAAACTGCAGTACCCAGACCAGCACAAAGACAACAGGCTATTTTAACAAACATCTTAAGCCGTTTCCACAAGTCAGGCTTTTGTTTGTTTGTTTTCCCATAGCAAAAACAAGGAAAAAAATATTTTGTTGTTGAGGTCCAAGAGGAGGCCCAGGAAGGGGCTTGGACTGTAACTGTTTCTAAACAGTGAGGGTAACAAGACAATCCTGTAAAGCACCTCCACTAATTTAGTTCTGTGTAAGTCAATTCCCAGTTTAGACATTTGAGCTGAATTTCCATTTCTGTGCTCGAGGAAAAAAGACTTGCCAATTAGACTTTGCAGAAATCCTACATTCAGATGATCTGTTCTGTAAAGAACATGTGCATGGATTTGACCTGCAGTTAACCAATGATACCTCATCAAGTTATACTCCAGAAAAGGTTCAGCTGTTCTGCCAGTGTAGAAGCATGAAAAACCCACTGAATATTCTGTATCTGTTTGAGAAAATAATCTCCCTTCTAGCAAAGTAAGACCTCTGGTCCCTGTCAATGTTTCAAAGTACTTTCCACTCCTGTTTATGAGGAGCAATCAGAATCTAGTTCCCAGCTGGACTGAACCACAGGCAGCATTTGAATCCTCAACTTCTAAGGTCCTGTTTCCAGCCCATAATTCCCAAGAGAAAATCATAAATTTGCCCGAGGAGCCTGTATGAAAGCTGCCAACACAGAGCAAAGAGCAGCACTCTCCACACCAGCACCAAACCAGCTCACTCCAGCACCAAGATGCCCACATCAGCATGAGGATTTCATAAGGAACCAATCATCACCTTCTGCAGCTTGAATGCCTCAGGTCTACCTAAAACAGATCTTAAATGCCCGTGTGTATTTTTCATTCCTGAGCCTTAAATGAAAACTCAACTAAAAGTCACAAATTTACTCACAGTGCACTTATGGTTATTGTAGTTATTATGCAGGAATGGTTCCCAGTCAGCCTGATCAGTGATATTCCAATTTGGGTAGTCCAGAAAGGCAGCATGGGCTATGACCTCATTCTTCTGATTGCAGAGTGTCAAAGCAAGATTTGATTTTTCTCTATGAAAACAATTTAAGTTTGCAAAAGTTCAAGAAACTCTACATAGAAAAGCAGCCCACCACGAATTTCAGCCTGCTAGAACAGTAAAATCAGCCATGTTCAAAAGGGTTCCCAGAATCAAGCCTCAAAACTTCATCATCCACATGTTAATTTGACATTATTGCTTCAGTTCCAGACAGAGTGTTCTGACAACACTTAACATGATTTTTCAGATCCTCCATCATTATGAATTTGAGATGCAAGATTTAAATGCTCCCTCCTCTCTGTATGCTTTTCACACATCTGTTTGTTCCCCAAACAGCTGTTATCCAAGATTTTTGTCAATAAGTAGGAAAACCCCTACATGACCCGTGAGCATTTCCCATAGCCTGTGTGCTGTTCATCCCTGCACAGGAAGGGGGAGTGCACAAGGTTCACCACGACCTCTGGGGATGGAGGTGTGGTAAGAGAAGACCACCACAGCCCCCCATCTCCTCTGAGGACACTGCTGTGCAAGCAGTCAAGAGACAGACCAAACCTCACAGAACACTGGGCATGAAAAGAGGCACACAAACATTTCATGGCAGGCAGAGGCCACTTCCCACAGCACAAAACACAGGGAGAAAAAATAACCCGCTCCTTTGGTTAAGGGGAAAGTGGAAGAGAAGGAAAAGTGTTTGACATACACAGGAACAGAAATCAGAAGGGTCATGGCTACAGAGCCATCAAAACTCCTCTACTACTGTCCCTTCCCCAGCAGCTTTCTGGGAGATGGAGCAGACACTGGAATCTGATGGTTTCACCAGGAGTTAGTCAACAGTACTTCCTCTCAAGTTTTATAAAAGCCTAGTCTAGTTAAATCTTGCCCACCATGCTGGCAGCAGTGACCCAGGTTTGCCCAGTCATGTATGTGACAGATGCAAGTAGATTTTCTTTCCCGTTTCAGGAAGAGAAGAAAAAGTCACGGTACCACACAATGTAAAGGTTCAGAACGTTTTCTACTATTTTAAATGTAACTTAATTGCCTGAAGTTTCCTGCAAGAAAGGTAATATAAACTCTAAAACACCATTACTTACAAAAGGAAGGTGACATCAACCCTTCCAAAGACGCGTTCTGTAAGAGGGCTGAAGAGGCTGATAATGTCCGGAATATCATGTGACTCAGTTCTTCGGACACTGAACCCTTCTGTGCTTCTGCTTGAGGAAGTTGTTGTGGCCATCTTACAGGCTGCAATAAGAGCAAACACCAACATTGCTGCTCTGGGGATCCCACTGCAATCCACTGATCAGAGAAACTTCAGATGGACTCATAAAAACTCATAAAAAATTGCGATTCCAATGGCTGTAGGTGCCTGGTTCCTGTACATACAGACAGGATGCAACCAAGGCACATGTGGAAATGCAGCAGGCAGTCATTCCTGCTGTCTGGGTCCTACACAGGGAATAAATGGCTTTAATAGATTACAGCTGCTTTTACATGTATTCATTTATGGGCATTTGCATGCTAGCCATCAGAACAGTGCCTTCAGCCTGCGGGCTGAGAGGCTCAGATGGGGACAATCAGGGTAAAAATGCCCTGATTAAATAGCAGCTTCAGGTGAGCTAAGCATATATTGTCCAAAACTGCTCCTCAAATTTCTTTTAGAGGCAACAGCAGCCCTTACATTTCAAAAGGAATGGGAGTTCTATGGCTTTCCTGCCCAGAAGGTTTTTGTGATTCCACGTTCACAGGTGCCAGGCATGAGATTTACTGATCTGCCCGGCAACTTCAGAACACACAGGGGCAGCAGATATTCAAACCACATGTGAGCGGGCAGCAGATATTCAAACCACCTGTGACCGTGCCCTCAGTTCTAACACCTTTCACCTGTGTGTCTGCTCAATCTTGCAGCTCACTGTGATACAATTAACAATTGGGCTTTCTGCCTAATTTACATATACATGTAAAATATAGCATCAGTAACTCAAAAAAAGTTAAGTAACGCACTGAGACCAACAAAGTGTTTTCACCAACCTGCCAAACACAACAACCACTTCTAACAAAACAAGAAGTGGCTCCAAACCCAGGCGTGATGCCCAACAGGCACCACAGATCCCAACTCAAACGGACTAACAAAAGAAATCCTGAGTTTTGCACCCTTTAAGTACAGAGAAAGTCAAATGCGCTGCTACATCTCTTACAAACAAGACATTTAGGTGCCAGCACAGGTCTCAGCCACTCCAATGGACATTCGCAAAGAGCTTCTGGAACCGACCCCTCTGCAGGTGTGGTGGCAATTCCATATGTAAAAACAAACGGGACTTCCTAAACTGCCACTAATGAACTGAAATCCTGCACTGATATTATCTCAGCTCAGGGAAATAGTTTATATATTCTACTTAACACGTTGAAAAACCCTCACCCCCTTCACGGCGAGCTGCCCCGACCCCTGAGGCGGCCCCGAGTGACGGAAAGCGGCACTTACGGAGCCGGCAGGCGCATCTTCCACGGGGAGAGGCGCAGTTCCTACCGCAGCTCCTGCGATCCCCCGCGGAGCGGCATCGCCGAGCCCCGCACACCCCCCCGGGGCTCCGGGACCCGCCGAGGCTCCAGCGGGACCCCCGGCCTGCCCGGGGGCGGCACCGGGCACGGGCACCGGGCACCGAGCCCTGACAGCGCGCACCGACACCGGGTACCGGCACCCCGACACCGAGCGGCCCGGCGGGACCGTGAGGGAGGGCAGAGGAGCGGAGCGAGCCCCCCTCACGAGAGAATCCCCCTCACGAGAGAACACCCTCCCGCCCCCCCCCTCAGGAGAGG
>VXBX01006038.1:196893-241033 GCA_013400415.1 Scytalopus superciliaris | reverse complement strand
GAGCCCCCCCGAGCCCCCCGGGCCGGGAGCCGGCAGCGGGGAGCTCCGTGCGTGAGGAACCGCGGCCCGAGCCCCCCTTCCCGCTTGCCTTGCAGGTGAAAAACAAAGCGCCCGCCGAGGTTCAGATCACAGCGGAGCAGCTGCTGAGAGAGGCGAAGGAGAGGGAGCTCGAGCTCCTCCCGCCGCCCCCGCAGCAGAAGATCACAGATGTCGAAGAGCTAAACGACTATAAACTCCGGAAGAGGAAGGTAAAAACCAAACCCCATCCTGACCCTTTATGCGAAGCACTAAAATTGCGCTGCCTGTAACCTGAACAGGGCGTGTGTGGTCTGGATTCCTCATGGGCTCTCCAGGCAAGCGCAAATTCCTTAAAAACCCCGTCTCGTGTTGCCTTTGTGCCAAAGCTGTGGGCCAGAGGCGTTGCTGAGCAGGCCCGTTCCCTGTGCGGGGCACTGGGAGGGCCATCACATACACAGTTACAGGCGCTCCCACCAGCATCTGGCCCGTCAGCCAGGCTCTGCAGGGATGCTGGGCTTCCACCTCATCTGTTAAAAGAGACAAGGCAGTGTTTGCCAGCAGTATTTCTGTTCTGTGTAATGCCAGTGTTGGCTTGGCACTCTTTGGAACACTCTTCCTGCACTATTAGTTGTTAGGCTTGCTGCTTGAGACCCCACCATTTGAAATGCGGGTGAAGCTGCGGGTGTAGCTTTTCCTTACACCCTTAAAAGAGTTGCTCTGCTTGTGCAAACCTGCCTTGTTGGTTTTGTCAGGTTTTTGCTTTGATAGCCCCCATCCAGGATCACCAGGTTAGAGCCCCCTTAGCTTCCTGCCTTGGAAGCATTCCTGAGTGCTGAAGGCATCTGGGTGCAGAGGGCACAAGGTCAGGCTGTCCTTCCCTGAGGCACCTGTCCAGCACTGGTGACTAGCACAGCACACCGTCCCAGCTCTCCACCCAGGTGGGTGCTCATTCCCCCCTTACCAGACCTGTGAGGATGTCAGGCCTTGCTGTGCTCCTGTTCCTCACCCAGCCAGAACAGCTGGAGTCAGACCAACGCCCCAGCACTGCAAAAGCAACGTTTGATGTCACCTTTTTGCACCTCTCCTGTGAATGTGGTGTCTCAGCACTGCCTTGTCCTGTGTCACACCATGATTCACCCCATGTCCCACACCCACAGCTGGACACGAGGCTGGAGGAGCCCTCACACTGCATACCAGCTTACTAAATCCAGGGAGTGGGAACAAAGCATCTTGCTTTAAAGAGACATTTTACACAGTGGTACATACATGTCAAAGGAACTGAATTCGTGGTGGTGCATCCATTTATATTCAGGCTTGTCAGCAATGACTGGATTCCAGCTGTTTGGGTAGGGTTGCTGTTGAAACATTAAGCAGGACATTAAAAATAAGTAAGATTTTAGGGCTTCCAGCTGTTATCCCATCAATATTGCAGTTACCAGGTTACAGGAACTCGAGTTCAGTCCTATTCTACATCTCTGGCTTCCTTGCCAAGCAATTTTTACAGTGTTGCATTAGGGTATTTGTTACCACATCTGTGTAGGTGTAAAACATTGGGCATTCATTCTGATAATAGTAATACCCCATAAGGCATTTATAACCCTGGTCTGCAGAAGGATTCCTTGCTGACAGATGTAATTCCCCCCTCAGACTTTTGAAGATAACATAAGGAAGAACAGGACTGTCATCAGCAACTGGATCAAGTACGCGCAATGGGAGGAGAGCCTAAAGGAAATCCAGAGGTAACCAGGGCACAGCTGCAGGCAGCTCTCTTGGAAGCCTTTTTAGGCACACGTTGACAAACATCCCAGCCTTGGAGGCACGTCATGCCTGGTGTTACACCTTGTGCTTTGCAGAGCCCGCTCCATCTACGAGCGCGCCCTGGACGTGGACTACAGGAACGTCACACTATGGCTCAAGTACGCCGAGATGGAGATGAAGAACCGCCAGGTGAACCACGCCCGGAACATCTGGGACAGGGCCATCACCACCCTGCCCAGGGTGAACCAGTTCTGGTAGGTTGGCACAGCCTGGGGGAGCTCTTCTGCCCACAGAGACCGCCCGCGCGCTGCCTGTCTGCTCTGGGATTGGGCTGAAGTGCCTTGCTCCCTGTTTCCCCGAGTCTTCAGGCTGAAGTTTTGGGGGGGGTTTGTGTTTTTCAAGTGGCAAAAGCATTGGCAGAGAAGGATGTTCACATTGCCTGCATGCTGCCCGTCACAACCACACCTCCAGGCATTTCTGGGGTGTGTGGCAGGGGGGGAAGAGGTGGAGAAATCTCAGTGGTGCTCTCACACAGCACTCCAAAAACCCCTGAATTGATGTGTGCACTAAGCAACTGTAGAAACTCGATCTCCTTTCCCAAGGTACAAATATACTTACATGGAAGAGATGCTGGGGAACGTTGCTGGGTCCCGCCAAGTGTTTGAACGCTGGATGGAGTGGCAGCCAGAGGAGCAAGCTTGGCATTCCTACATCAACTTCGAGCTGCGATACAAGGAGGTGGACAGGGCACGCAGCATTTATGAGAGATATATCCTTTTCAGTGCCTTGGGACACCTGCTCAAGTTCAGGCCTGCATGCTTCCTTTCCTTCAGTGTTCCATCTCCTGCAATATCTCCTTTTCACTGTGGTGTGCTGATAATAGGCCACCTCACCGAGGGCCAGCAGTAGGTGTTAAGTGTTTAGGGAAAGCCATCAGGTTCCATGAAGGTCCTGCCAAAACAGTCTGTATTTAACTGCATTCATGCATCTAGCTTTTTTGCAGTCATCATTTGTTTCAGATTTCTCCTCAAACTTCTCCCTGCCCTTTATCTGATTTTTATCCTGTTTTAGGTTCTCAGTAAGGCACAGAGTCTTTCCACACTTAGAGCAGCTGGTGTCTTCTTCCCAGTTGCAATTTTTTTTTTGCATAAGCCATCCTTGGGAGTGATTTGGTGTAGTCCCTGGGCAGAACACAGATGGGGGGGTCTGGTTCAGGCACCACTGTTTCTTTAACCAAGCTGTACTTGTCATCGTGCACCCTGACGTGAAGAACTGGATCAAGTATGCCCGCTTTGAGGAGAAGCACAGCTACTTTGCTCACGCCAGGAAAGTGTATGAGAGGGCAGTGGAGTTCTTTGGGGAGGAGCACATGGATGAGCACCTCTACGTGGCTTTTGCCAAATTTGAGGAGAACCAGAAAGAGGTAAGATCACCTTCATAATACGTCAGACTAATGACAAGGTATCTCCTTCAGAATTGTAACCCAAGCCATTTAACAGTCCCTGCAGTGCTTGTGGTTTGCAGCACCTTCTGATACACTGTTAGTCTGAGTTGGGGAGACAGGGTTTTTGCTTACCTGTAGTTGCCTTTTGGTGACATCAGGTAGGTGTGTTCTAAGCAAGGTGGGCATCAAATCTGCCAAGCCCAAGTATCAGATCAAGCATGCATCCTCAGATCTGTAAGGTTCTGAGAAGACTGTAGGTCTGCATGATAGAAAAACTGACCTGGCCTGAATGTTTTTCCACAAACAACCTCTGTTAAAGTTCCCAGGCTGGTAAGGAATTGAAAAGGTTCTGTGAACCAGAAACCACACCTCTTAAAAATAGTTTAAATATTCTAACCTGTAAATGAATAAGAGATGAGGGGGGCTGACACAGATTTGCTCCCCACCCCAGACTTTACTCTTCATGGAGGTCTGCATTAGTCCTGTTCTAAAGCAGTCACTTACATAGAGTTCCATAATTCTGTATTCTATTAAATATTGCCAAAAGCTCATCAAGAAATGGTGGGGGAAGACTGAAACAGCCTTGTAAATACTGTTCAAATTATATTTAATGTTTTCAGTTTGAAAGAGTAAGAGTGATCTACAAGTATGCCTTGGATAGGATTCCAAAGCAAGACGCCCAGAATCTTTTCAAGAACTACACCATCTTTGAGAAGAAGTTTGGAGACAGGAGGGGAATCGAGGACATCATTGTCAGCAAGAGGAGATTCCAATATGAAGAGGAGGTGAAGGTATGTGTGGCAGGTACCCTCCAGGCTCACTGAACATCTGTCTGCTGCTTATGGTGCACGAGCATCTTGTGAAATGAAGGGTGATGAGTTTGGCATTACCTTTGATAGTCAAGAAAATACCAAGAGAGTGTTCATTCTGGAGGAAGAGTTCCATCCGTAGGGAAGAGAATTACATTTGCATTCACTGCTTTTTTGTTTCCCCTTTCTAATCTAGATTGTGCCAGCAAAGTTTCTGATTGAACTCATAGCTTGGTACCCTTTGAAGTCACCTTAGGGCATAATGCAGTTTAGCTTGTAACTTAGTACTGCAGCTGTGGAGCAACCACTACAGGACACCTCACCTGTGTATAAGTACCTTTATGTGAGGAAATGGATGTGCCACTCCTGTCTGCTGTTCACTGAACACTGCCCATTTCATCATTTCCTCACCCTTTCTCACACTCACCTTAGAAAATGCTTGTAGGCAAAATAAAAGCAGACTCACTGTAACACAAAAGCTCAAGCACAGGCATCCCCAAGACTAACCGTGTTTCACTAATACCCCAGTGAGCTATTTTAAAGGAGACATCCTGACTGAAAACTAAAGGAACAGGGTCTCTTACTCATAGTGACTGAAGCTTCTTCCCTGTTTCCCTGCTCCCATCTTCCTGGAAGGCAAACCCCCATAATTACGATGCGTGGTTCGACTACCTGAGGTTGGTCGAGAGCGACGCGGACGCCGAGACCGTGCGGGAGGTGTACGAGAGAGCCATCGCCAACGTGCCCCCCATCCAGGAGAAAAGGCACTGGAAGAGGTACATCTACCTCTGGATCAACTACGCCTTGTATGAAGAGCTGGAGGCAAAGGCAAGTAGTAAAAACTGGGCGTTTTTTTCTTTTCCTTCACGAGTGTTTTCCTTGTATTAAACAGATACTGTTACTTTGACAGAAAAACTGAGAACTAAATACACTGCATGTTACTGCTTTGTTTAAAAAGCTACATGATTTACTACTTAGGGGATTTTTCCCCTTTCAGTTTTCCCTGCTATGCATAGAGGGGAAAACAGCTCTCATCTTGTTTCACCTCAATTCTTCTAGGAAGACACTGATAACAGAAGCAGAAGTGGGTATTTCTCGCCCAATCTGAACTGCCAGACTGTTAACCTGAACTCGGTAAAATAGTTTTGTGTTTAACAAAGCGTTTGTGAAGCACCCACATTGTTTCTTTTGTTACCAGTCAGGCAACATTAGAGCTATTCTGAGTGCAGTGTCTGTTAAAAGGAAAATAGACTTAGTTTTTCTTCTTAGAAGACGGATAATCTTGTTTTTATTGTCTACTTTTTAGTAGTGAATCTTGGTTTCCGAAGGTAAGTCCTGCTGATAGTTTGACATTACTACCTTTAAATTGTTCCTACTATATAGATAAGTACATTTATATTTTAAGCATTTATTATTCTAATCAGTTTGACTTAAAAAATAGTGTTCTGCGGTTTTACAGTCATTACAGCGTTCAAAACACAGCATAACCTTACCAGTAGATAAAGTAATTAATTTTAGCAGTAAGCAAAGTTTTTAATAGTGCCTATTCTTACAGGATGCAGAGCGAACCAGACAGGTGTACCAGGCATGCATTGAGCTCCTTCCCCACAAAAAGGTATGGCTTCTCTAGCACTTTGGATTGATTGATAAGATAATATCCTTTAGTTCTCTTCCTCATTGTAGTGGGAAACAGCAAGACAAGTACTGGTGATAGATTTCCCTATACAACTGAAACAAAAAGGCTTCTCTAGTATTTTGAAAGTACTAAGTAGACTCTTAAGAAGCTAAAGTTGCACATAGTCAGAAAATAAGGAAAAGTACTTAGTCTTTGTTCACTTATCTTTCTCTCCAGGTTGAGTTTTTCCCCTAGCTGTTCTCAGCCCAGTTATTTCCAGTCTCTTCTGTATATTTAGTGCTTGGCTTTGTTGGGTTTAACACCTTTTATAGTGGCTGCACCTAATGGCCTGCACAGTCCCACCTGAGGCAGCTGCATTTGATAAAACAGCTTTCAGATGTGTTTTCCCCATTAAAATTGGCTTTCAGGGCTGTTTTTGTGGGTTTTTTTTTTTTTGCTAGTGAGCTTCAACTAAATTATCCATGGAACCAAATCCTTTCAACTGTTAATCTGCATTGCCTTGGCATATCAGAAAATCTTAGTTCGCATTCTTTCTTTTATAGTTTGTCACTAATTGCATCATCTGATTGTCAGGTGTGTAGATTAAGATTGGTCTGTAATTATTGAGCGCTGATTAGCTGTTAATTGGTTCATTGATACCTGGTGTTTTCCCACTTGATGATTGGTTAATGAACTCTTTCCTCTGCTTGAAAAGACCTTGGTCCTGACCATTTCTGTTTTCAGCACTAACGGAGTATGTTGCCCTCTCCTAGAGACATTGGTTTGGGTAAAGAACTCTCAGTCTTTTAACAGAAAACTATTGTAATCAAGTGAGTTTAAATATAGTAGTGGTATTTTTTTTCTAAATAATACGTTAGGGGTTTTTTTAAAGAATATATGTAGTACTTTTTACTGAATTTTTAGCCTAACTATCACATTGTTCTTTTTCTTCCAGTTTACGTTTGCCAAAATGTGGCTCCTCTATGCACAGTTCGAAATACGCCAGAAAAACCTCCCCCTTGCCAGAAGGGCTTTGGTAAGCTTTTGTTAGTGCCATAATTAACTTTGCCAACTAACAGTAACACAGGAAAGGCATTAGAAGTTCTTAAATTGTCCTTTGTAAATTGCTGGTTTAATCCACTTAAGTAAAGCATCCGAGAAGTCTGTAGAGACCAGCATTTACTGTCTTGTATGATTTAAAAAGAAACGTAGCTTGCAGTGATGAATTAGCCACGGGCAGGAATGACAAAGCCCTCCTCTGAATGCCAAGCATCCCCATCAGCTTACTGCCATTGCAAGTTTTTAACTGCTGTTGGTTCATTACAGTGATAAATCTTAAAAAGCTGTTTAGATAAATAGGAGTTCTGACTCTCAGAAATTAGGACCTGCTCAACAGAGTATGTAAGTCCCAGGTTGCTGACAAGAGCAATCACAGGGATTTTGGGCGTGTTTGGGAGCTGCTGAACAGGTTCACTGTGTGAATTGTCACTATATCAGGGGACAATGGCATGTGTTCTGGCAGGAAGACTTTTTGGAATGAAGAACTTTCTTTCCTCTCAGTTCAGATATTCTTAGTAAGATCAGGGATTTTGAGAAAAAGCCAACGTTGGTAACAGTTGAGGTGGTTTGGCTTTAAAGAGCAAACTAAGGGGGTTTCCATCAAAACACGGTTGGAGAGCATGGGGAGAAGAGCTGAGCATATTTTGAAATAGCAATGCAGAGCTAGAGGGCCACAATGGTGACCAAAGCAATATTTTCAAGTGGTGATTTCCTCCATTTGTAGTAAGTTCCAAGATAGTAAATGGGTAGGAATGTTGTGTAGGAGAATTGTAGTAGGGGAGTTTCATCTCCAATTACTTGGTTCACGTTGGCCTGAGGGAGTAGGCTACACTGCTTAACAAAAAATGCTTGTCCACAGAAGTGACTCCAAGGTGAAGTTCACTGCAGCTTATCTCAGGTGTGCCCATTCTTAACTTATTTTAAGAGATTTCCAAATTGAGAACCAGAAACTGCTTTCTCACAGGCTGACTTAGGACAGACAGTTTTCTCCAGAGAGTGAGGGATATCAGAAAGAGAATTTTTAAACTTTTAAAAGACATTATTCTCTACCTGTCTCTGTCCATTGCTGTCAGTCAGCAGGCAGGGATGGGAAACTGCTTTCTGTATGAGGAGGAGCAGTGTGGTGCCAGGAGACAGTTTGGTTTGATATCATTTGTTTTGTAAGATACTTAGGAACTGTTAGCTTGGCAGACTGGTACAGGCTAGTGCTGTGCTGCCTTCAGCTGTTGGTGCAGGATGAAGTGCTCAGCTGAGCCAAGGTAAGTTCCAACTCACACTCTGTGGGGAGTCCATATTCTGTAGAAGTGTAACCAGTGAGGAAATTTTCTGCCTCCCAGGCTCTTGGTGTTTATGGATGCACATTCATTCTGCAAGCACTGGTTGGATTTTCCATGGGCCCTGAACAGTCTGAAGAAACAAATTGTGCAAAAGATGAGTTGTAGTTCAAATACTGGAGAGTAAAGAAACATTTAAAAAACAAGAGTGGATTTTATTTGCCTGCAAGATCATTAAGGGGTTCTTGTTTTTTGGGTTTTTCTGCTTAACAGGGGACATCCATAGGTAAATGCCCAAAAAACAAACTGTTTAAAGGTTACATTGAGTTGGAGTTACAACTGCGGGAGTTTGACCGCTGCCGGAAGCTCTATGAGAAATTCCTGGAGTTTGCACCGGAAAACTGCACATCCTGGATTAAGTTTGCTGAGCTGGAGACCATCCTGGGGGATATTGACAGAGCCCGGGCAATCTACGAGCTGGCCATTGGGCAGCCCCGGCTGGACATGCCCGAGGTGAGCGAGGAGGGGGCTGAGCACTTGGCCCAGTTCTGAAGTATTTATTACACAGCGTGGCTGATGGATGTGTAAATCATCCCCCAGCTCAAACAGAGCCATGTAACCTCATGGCTCAGCCTGGCACTTGTTAATTCAGCATCTGACCCCCTGATGAAAGGTGAGGGAGGAAAGCCAGATGGATTCTGTGCACGAGGTTTGGTGCTGCTCAGCTCTAATCCCAGCCTGTGCTGTCAGTTAATGCTCTGCTCCCAAACTTTCCTCAGGGAAGTTTCACATTTATCTGTGCTCTTCCCCCCATGCCTTTATCTCAGTGTGCTCTGAATGAACATAAGAGACTTCTCTGTTGCAGGTTCTTTGGAAATCCTACATTGACTTTGAGATTGAGCAAGAGGAGTATGAGAAAACCAGGAACCTTTACCGCCGGTTGCTTCAGCGGACACAGCATGTCAAGGTGTGTGTTGGCACCCAGGACACAGTGGGACCTGAGTGTGGCCCACGGGGCAGAGAAAGCCTGGGGTACCTTGATTCAAATCAACCCAAGTTCAGGCCCATGTCTGTGCTGTGAAGGGGGGAAAGAAGTTTCTAAATTCCATGTAACATCAGGTGTATCTCAGATGAAAGAAGCTTTTCCAAGCAACCCTCTTCCTGCTGAGCAGTTGCAAAAACTCTGGAAGGAAAAAGTAGCTGTGATTTTTCCAAAGTCATTTGGTGCTGTCGTTGACTAAATTCACACAGATTTCTCATGACCTAAAGCAGCCACAAGAAACGTATGCAGGTGGCCTGTGTGAATGTTCTGTCTTGCTGAAGTGAGGCAAATCTCACATGTGTGAAACAACTGGGGGTTTTCTGGGCATCTGCTTACGGAAAAGTGCTTTAGATGTGCGTTGATGTTTGCTTTGGCTGCTTTGTTTGTTTTTATAAGCTGTGCCTTAGCTGAGGGTGTCCCGAGCAGAGGTTTGAGGTGGGTTTGCTGTGCTGTGCCCTCAGGTGTGGATCAGCTTCGCGCAGTTCGAGCTCTCGGCGGGGAGGGAGGAGAGGCTGCAGCGCTGCCGCCAGATCTACGAGGAGGCCAACAAGGCCATGAGGAGCTGCGAGGAGAAGGAGGAGAGGGTCATGCTGCTGGAGTCCTGGAGGAGCTTCGAGGAGGAGTTTGGAACGGACGCCACCAAAGAGAGGATAGATAAACTCATGCCTGAGAAAATAAAGAAGAGGAGAAAGCTGCAGGCTGAGGATGGGGTAAGGAAAAGTGATGCCAGTAGTGGCTGTGAGTCCTTGGTGCCTTTGTGCTTTATGGAGTCAGCTGCTGGGGATGGGCTAACAAACATGGGCTTTAGTTTTCTATTCTTCCTCTTTCTTGTTGGAAGTGCTTCCTAATAGCCAACATTAACATGCAAATTAAACGTTCTTTGTGGTATTTTTTTCCCTAGTCCGATGCTGGCTGGGAGGAATACTATGATTATATTTTCCCAGAAGATACTGCCAATCAGCCTAACCTCAAACTCCTGGCTATGGCCAAGCTCTGGAAGAAGCAGCAGCAGGAAAGTGAAGCTGCAGCTGTGGATCCTGACAAGGACATCGATGAAAGCCAGACTTAACAGCTTGTCTGTCCCCACCCCTTTCCTGGGGCACTGTACAGTATTTTCATTGGTGATAAATAAATGTATTTGGAGGGGTTTACTATTACTGACTTGAGATGGGTTTTGCATGGCAAACAAACACTGTATTGGAGTCAATTGCCTTTGAGAGTCTTGTTGGTTTGCAGCAGCTCATGGGGGGGTCCTGAGAGCAATGCAGGGGTCTGCAGGTGTCACCAGTGACCTGAGAACTGGGTGGCAGTTCTTACTTTTAGCACAAGGCCTCCTCTTCCCAATCTGGGGGAGGAGGTGCCTGTCTGAAGTGCCAGGACCAGCCCCATCTGTGCAAGGCTCTGCTCTGTCTGGTGAGTCCTCCCTGCTCAGGCTTGTCCCAGGTTTATTCTTCCTGAGAGCTGGGTTGGTGTCCTCACACCTCACTGTCTCCTCACTGCTGACATGTGGCTCTTGCTCCCCCTCCTCTGTCTCACCTCCACTCACCCCATGTGAGCCTCTTAGACATGTACTTCTCATTTCTTAAGTGTTTCTGCTGCCTCATGTACCCCCATTATGTTGTAAATCTCATTTCTATTTTCCCTCTTTTTCCAATCTCTCTCTACTCTGGGCCTCATTGCTTTTCATACTTTCTTTAGACATTTACCTCTAACTCCCTGTCTTTGCTTTTTTGGTTTCATTTAAGTGAATTTTTATGGAGTTTCAGGGGTGGTAATGTTGGTAATGTTATTTTCTTGTGTACTTTTTTTGGTGAATTTTTATGTGGAATTTTTGTGTTTTTTTTTTTTTTTTTTGTTTTGTTTTGTTTTGTTTTTTTTGTGCTAGAAGCATTGCATTTTCCCAGGGATTTCTTTGTTGAAGATGGAACCTTGGGGTTTTTTTGCCAGCTTTACTGTATACTCTGTCAGTTGCTGATACCACTTCTGTAAGACCAGTGGTGATACTGTCAACAGGGTTTTGGGTGAGCATCTTGCGTTTGTACATGGAGCTTTAGCAGTTCTCCAGAAAGCAGCAGAGGCACAAAGCACAGTGTCTCTCAGGGCAAGAACCATTGTTTTTCCAAGTTAAAACCCCAAAACATTTGGATTTTCAAGCCAGATTGATTGTTGTGGGGTTGTTGTTTGTAAGTACAGAATTTGAATTTTTTTGCCTTGTTTTTGAAATGCTTGTGAGGAGTGATCTGGATTGACACCCTGAATGCTGCATTTCCAATAGTGAAACTGTGCCCCTTGGGGCACTGATGAGATACAGATCTAACATTTCTCAGATCACAGCCGTGTTCCCACCTTATTTCTCTCTCCCATTATAAGCCCATCCTGGAAAAGGCAAACAGGAGATTTTTTTATTCCATAAAAAGCAAAGCAAAATTTATCTGCTGATGTGACTTCTGGGTAGTGAATGCTGCTGTGGCTCAAGCATTTCTTTGGTCAGAGCATGTCCTGGTGTCTCCCTTGGTCTCAAACAGGGGGGACTGTGTCCATACCTGACTTCTCCCAAGCTTTATTGGAATCCACTGTAAGATGTTCTCTAAGCAGAACCTCCATGCTTGCACAAGTGGCTTGGTTGCAGCTGGCTGGGATGTCTCTTGAGGACTGATGGTACCCAGGGTGGTGGAAGAACGTGACCCACAGGGCTCTGTGCCTGGTGTGCAGTGCCACAGACGTGCAGCTGCTGCTCTTTTTCACACTCATCTTTTGCACACTTCCAAAGCAGGGGAGCTGAGATCAGTGGGTTTTTTTTTTTTCCCCAGGGATCTACAGCAATAGCTTTTTCCCCCTTAGACTTTTCATTGCTGAAGTGAAGGAGGAAGAAATTATTTCCTGTGAGGGTGGGTAGGCCCTGCACAGGGTGCCCAGAGAAGCTGTGGCTGCCCCATGCCTGGGAGTGTCCAAGGCCAGGCTGGATGGGCTTGGAGTCACCTGGGCTGGTGGGAGGTGTCCCTGCCCATGGCAATTGGACTACATAAAGTTTTAGGTCCCTTCCAACCCAAACTGTGCTGGGGTTCTTTCAGTGCTTTGTGTCCTGCTGTTTAATTCCTGGTAGTTTCTGTTCTCTCTGGACTCATGCTCTGGAGTAGGTGTTGAGATATTTCTGCCCGTTTGGTTTATGTCTGTTTGCCTCACTCCTGCAGAGCTGCAGGTCCTCACGTTTAAGTTATGAAACCCCAGTGCCCTTCCAGCTTGTGCCTGGCCTGCCTGGAATTATCACCAGGCTGGGTGGAAGAGCAATGTTCCTGCTGGAAAGGCTTCTGGCAGTGGGGAGGAGAGACACCCCACTGGAGGAATAGCCTCCTGCCATCCTGAGGTTAAACCCTGGGGTAAGCAGATGTGTTAGGGACTTCAGGGGTATGGAATGCCTCGAAATTGCGCAAAATTCAGGTTTTCAGATGGAAGAGGGAACACAGAGCAGTGGGTTCATGCCATGGAAAGATGATCAGCTCAAGTGGTACCTGGCAGAGAAGGATCTCTGGGGAGGGCGATGGAAAGATGCTGGGATTTAGGATGCATTTGTTCTGGGACAGCTGTTTAAAACCAGTCTTGCTCATGGAATTGCATGTTTAAAAGAGGGCTGACTCCATCATGAGGTCAATAGTAAATGGGTTTTACAGTCTGGAGCTTGTGTGGTACAGCTTAAACTGTCTGTCCCTGCCTCCCACCAACTGAGCAACCAGTTGCTGCTGTATTAGGGTCTGGAAGTTATTGAGTTTACAGGCTGCTTTTTAGGGAGGGTTTCTTTTTATTTCTTGACTCTCAGTTCTGCACACTTCATCTTCTGTGAAGTTGCTTTTACCTGCTTTTACAAAAATATCCCTCTCTGTGGAGGATTTATAGTGTTTGTGCCTTCATTCCATTTCTGTGACCATCGGTCAATAAAATGCTGCACTTAAAAGAAGATAAACACTTGTCTGTGCTTGGAAGTTGTCTTCTATTAGTGCATGGTTTATCTGCTGCTGTGAGAGCTCAAAGGCAATATAAATCTCAGGACCACACATGGAAAATACTCTTCCTTAGTGGGAGCTGAGCCTCGTATGGGTGGGAGGTGAGTGGCTGTGGCCGAGGGGCTCTCATGCTGCAGGGCTGTGGTTTGGTGACCCGGAGGCAGCTTGAAGTGTTTCTCTTGACATGTGCCAGGTGGGATTTTTTTGCAGAACCCTCTGACCCCGTGTGTTTTGTGGTGACCTGCCAGTGGTGCACAGCTGGGCATGGTTTGCTGTGGGCTCTGCACCATGCCTACATGCCTCTGCTTCCTTCTGTGCTTCCCTGCCAGGGCGCTGGGATCCAGCACTGCAGCCTCCTGGGACACTGTCACGGGCTTCCTTCCCAGGTGGGAGAATATCAATGAGAGAACAGTTCGGAAAGAACTTCTCAGAATCGCTCTTGTGAGAACCAACTCCCCCCTGAAGATTATCGGTCAAGTTGTAAAACCCCAATCGATGCATATCAGCAGGCAGAGGCACCGTGTGAACGGGGAGCGTGTGGCCAGAGCACCCGAGGTCACAGCACTTCGGGATTAACACTGTATAAACTGCCGAGCTGTAAACATATCGGGAGGCTGGTTATTCTGTTGCCTTAAATAGGAGAGGTATTTGGCTGGGGAGCTGGGTTCCCTTTACCCCCAGACCCTGCTCTGTACCCCTCGGGCTGCCTGACCCTGATGGCACCGTGTCCATCAGCCACGCTCCTGTTCCACCCCTCTGGGCTCTCAGGAGGGTGGGCAATTCTCCAGTGGATGCAGCACTTACACTTTTCCAGGGAAAGATCAGGGACTTGGCAGTGAGGCTTGAGCAATCGTGCTGGCAAAAACCTCCCGCTGAATAGAAATAGAGAAAAATCTGAGGTATTTCATGGTTATGTGAGTAAACTGGCTGAGTGTGTAACACCTGTACAGGCAAGGTTGGTATAGCGTGGGCTGGAGAAGTGCCTTTGTTGTGGCTGGGATGGAATTCCCACCAAGTCATCTTCCAGAGAGGGGTAAATCAGGGATTTCTTTTTGCTCTTGGTTGTCACACAGAAAATGTTGCACTTGTGTTAATGGTCTACAGCAACTTTGCTGTTCCCAGGCTTACTCTGTGGATTTAGAGAATGCCTTTTGGGAGTTAGGTGTATCTGTTTGGATAACATTAGGAAACACCAATTTTCGTGGAGGAAGGAAGGACCCTGGCCAGCAGCTATGGGATGAATCAGGAGCCAGAGGCTGTAGCAAATGTCTATGAAACACCATGTAGTGCTGAGGTAAGGTTGACTCTGCTCGGGATGCTTTTTGTGAGGAATGTGTACCCAATCAGAAAAGCAGGAGGGAGGGGTTCATGGAGTTGCTCAGGAAAGTGACATGGTGATATCTGACAACATGAAAACCTTTGAGAGCATTATGGATAATTATGGAATGCAAATTGGAAATGTTCTGTGCATTTTTCATGTCCTTACTAGGAGGGGTATAGCAGTTCTAATGTTTAATGCATGTACAGTAATAGAAGGCTGAATTGATCTCCACGGGCCCATTTGTTCCGTTACTGTCCAGAAGGAAATAAATTAAATTCTATTTTAGACTGTATTTTGGATCTGGATGCTGCAGAGGGAGAGATCAGGATGGGGGGTGGGTTGAGTTTTGGGTGATGTTAACACATAATGCACCCAAGACTAAGCATAGTTAAAACTAACACCCAACCCTCCCTGGCCCAGACAATACCAGTGAGCTCTGCTCCTTCTCCATCAGGAGTGCAGAGGGTCCTTGGGTTGAGCTCCTGCTCAGAGGATAAAGATTTTTTGAGAGGAGCCATTTAATTCATAAGATGATTTAACATTTGGTTGCAATGGTGTGGCAGGTGCCCAGCATGCTCCATGTCCCGGAGCCACCACAGCAAACTGAAGCCTGGCTTCAAATAAATGCTTCTGTGTCCCAGCTCAGAGAGCAACCAACCCTCATTTAATGGCCAAACACACAAAAGCCCCAGCACCCTGCACACCTAAACAAAAATACCCAAGCAACACCCCCCCAAGGCCATTAGCATCCCCTGTGGGTTTGGTTATCCTGATTGTTTCTAAAACTTTGAACACTCGTTTTATAACATTCAGCAACTAGAGAAACAATCTTACATGTATTTTGTAAACTTCTATGGACATTGTCCTTGCTGGGAGGCTGAGCCAGGACATGGTGGCTGTGGAATACTCTCCATGGGACCACCTGGAAGGACAGAGCAAGGAAATCTGGACTGAGAGATGAAGGAGCTGAGCTGTGCAGTGGCCTGACTGAACTGTTTAGGCTATCAGGGGTGAGCAATGCTTTGCTTGACTTCTGCACTCTTTTCTTTCCCCCTCGTATTTAGTGGTATGTTTCCTTAGGAGAAGATAACAAACATCTTGCACAGTTGTTTTGTTTTGTTTTTTTTTTTTTTAAGGAAAAGTGCCATTGGGTAATTAGCATGGACATTTTAAGTAGATGTAATACTTTTCTTTTGGATTGTGGGAATGTTTTGGAGATGTATGAGCTTGGGAGGGGATGTTGGGACTGGAAAGCTCTGATGTGCTGTGGCCTCTGGTCCATACAGAAGTGCATGTCAGCACTGTCTATCCTTGCTGCTGCTCATTTGAGCACAGGGATGATGTTCAGCAAGAGCCACGTGAGCACCTGCAGCTCTGTGCTTTGGCAGGGGCCCCTTTCCCTCTCCTGACATTGCACAGCCCTGCTCTTCTAATGGCTGATGCTTCTTGTTTGGCTTTTGGAGTCTGACTTGCTCAGTTGGCTTTAAAACAAAAATCTGAAAGAATTTCATTAAGGAAAATCCCATTTGAGTTCAGTTTGATGTGGCACCAGGGGACACACTGGGGTGCTTGGCAGTGCTGGGTTAATGTTGGACTCTGAACTCTTGGAGGGCTTTTCTGACCTACATCACTCCATAATTCTATTAAAGGAACTGAATAGACACTTTCAGTGACATTGGATGATTTGGATTTCCATGTTGCTGACCTTTTCAGCAGCATTTCCCAGCTTGTACCTGTGTACAAATGTACCTGCCTCAGACTGGAGATATATGGGATGGATGTGAATCAATTTAATTTTATCCCCAGTGATTCCCCAGCCCCTCATTCTGGGGGGCCTTTATGATCTGACCTTCTCCAGGTGTTTAAAGCAGCAAGGTAATGAAGCTCCAAGTCATGGTAAGCCAAGAGTTTGTGCCCTTCCAGCTGCTTTTGGGAGCACAATTATTCCAAGGTTGGTGGAACAGACCTGGCTTTTCTTGTTCTGTGTTGCAAGTGTCAGACTGAGACCACTGAGAAGAGTGTGCAGGGGGTGCCTGTGGAGTTCTGGTCTCAGAATGGGCATCAATTTGCATGAAAAAACCTAGAGGAGATTTTGGACAGCTCGGAGTATTTTAAAGCATCAACTTCTGTGCTAGTCTTTCTGGCCAGACAGAGGATCTTCTCCAAGATAAGTAAATCACCCTTTTATATGTACTTGTCTGCCCCATTTTAATCTTTCTTTCCCAGTTATGTAAATAGCACCAGACTAATATTCCCTGTGTACCCCTGGTAAGCTGATTCACTTGCTCCACGTTATCAGACACAAAAGCACTGCAGGGCTGGTTCGTAAATTGAGTTGGATTTTTATTTTACATCTGTGTTATTCCGAGCTCTTATGTAAACACTTGGAATGCAATTTCTATATATACTCGGCTTGTTATGCAACTCCCCTGTGCAGTGATGCCAAAGGGATTTAATTTTCTTATCGGTGGCTTTTAGAAGAAGTGATCAAGCGTTCTTTCTATGGAAAGCACAGGGAATCATAAAGGGAAAAACAATAATAAGTGGGAGAAAACAAGGGCAACTACAAAATTAAAAAGAGGGGAAGAATTAAAATGTTTCCAAGTTACAGAACTATTTATGGTGGCTCTCACCGGGTGCCTGATTATTGCTTCAGAGCGAGCTGGCTGCATTTTTTCTTCATGGAAATTATTGAGTGGCTCAATCCATACATGTGTGTTTCAGCCCACGCTGACTGTGCTCTGTGTGTGTTATTGATGGAACATGCTTATTTAGAGCAGATGCTGTTCAGCAGGGCTGCCACGGGCTGGGAACGTGCTGCACCGGGTCCCGTGGCTGGTGCTGTGTGGCACGGCCAGCATAGGATGGGAGCAGCCATGGGCATGTGCCAAAAACGTGCCAGTGACACCACAGCAGTCCCTCTGCGGGAGCTGCTCTCCAGCACTGGGAACTGGAGCTGGGCCCTGCTCTCCAGAAAACCTCTCAGAAGTCTACTTCGTGTAAAAAAGCATTTTTAATTGAGACTTATTTAATTTTTCCATCTATTCATGCATTATGGACTGAAAGAAGAACACCAAGGGAAAAATTACGGCTGAAACAGCGAGTGCTGAGGCTGCTCTAGCAAAGCTCCCATAACCCTCAGAGGGCTCTTCTGTCTGTGTCACAGCCATCCCCGTAAGGGCACTGCAGAAACCCCATCCTACTCCCCAGTGGGCTCTCTCTGGCCATCCCCCAGTCACTGCTTGTGTGCAGCTCCTCTGCATCCAGCCGAGCCTGGTGCACCCCACAGGTGCTGCCCATCCTGCCCACGGCAGCCAAGCTGGGACAGCCCTGCCAGGTATCCCAAAAACAGGCTGCTGCAGGGGGGCATGGCTGGTGACCAGTCAAGCTGCTCATGGTGCTGGCTCTGGGATCCCTCCAGGGCTTTGGATTCACTCCCGGGACATTATTTTGGACAAGGAGAGGGCAAGGAGGCACTTCCACCAGGGGCTGAGCTTCCTTCATCCAGCTGATGTAATTTTACACCCATGGTTGGATTTGCACAGCTTTGGGAGCCCAAAGTCTAACACATCGTTTGCTTAATCCTTCAGGAGTCAAAGCAAACACATACTAAGTGGATTTTTATAAATCCAGTCTGTAATTTTACATGTTTCTCTTTCCAAAGTAACTGTGGAAATCGAACTGCAGTGAAACCTGGTTTCTTTTCCTCCTGGAAGATGTGGGAGGAGGACAGAACTTGTCCTCTGGCCTGGTCCTGCCTTTTTGGTTGGTGGTTTCAGATTTTGTAAGAGCAACAGAGCCGAATGCAAAGGCTCTTGGGTATTAATCATGGAGATTATCTGACAGCTGCTTTACCTTTGCTCAGCTTGCAATAAGCTGTAATGCTGCATCTCCCAATTAGACTTTTCCCCCCTCTTTTCATTAGGAATGTGCCTTATCTAAAGGCCATCATATAAGGGCTGGGGGCGGGGGTAGTTTATAGCTGTGCAGAATCAAACTGGGTTGTTTTCTGGGTTGCATGATGTTTTGAGTCCCAGGACAATCTCCACAAGCTCGGATGTTTGAGTTCCCATAGGCTGTGGGCAGGAAATAGATTTGTTTGTTCCTTCTCAGAGCTCTTGTGAATTTCATTTAAAGGGGAACCGAAATTGTTTCTTTTTAACTTCATTGTTGTGTTAACAGTTGGACTCAACAATCTCAGAGGGCATTTCTAACCTAGATGATTCTGTGATGCTAATATGAACTTTTATAATTGAAGAAGCAATGCATTATCCTTTCACCACTTAAAAATGCTGCTCTTTCTGCATTTTGCTCTGTTTCAGTATTAGAAATAATGCTATTAATTTAATTCTGTATTAGTTTTCTCATGCATGTAATGAAATCCTCTTTCCTTGTTAATCCAGCAACCTAAGCAAACACAATATAGGAGCATTACAGGAGAACCCTTAATCTTCCCTCTTGTTTTTCTCTCATGTGTTTTCCATTTCTTTAAGGGTGAAATGAGAGTATTTCTGTACAGAGAAGGCTGGGTATTACCTTTGTGTTTATTACCCAATTTTAGTTGTTAATGTGCTGCTGAAACACCTCCAGGTGTTGGTGATCTGTCTGTACACTTTCTGTGTTTGGGAAACCAATCTGCTACGGAGGGGTTTGGCATAGGAGAGTTTCAGACTGGGGCAAACAAACTGCATCCAAGCCCCAGAGAATTCCTGGGTGTTTGGGTTTGGTTTTTTTTAAAGTCTGAGTCTTTTTGCAAAAAACAAACTGATGGTGGAAGTGATGTGACACCTTGGCCTCTGCCAAACCCCTCCCCAGGTGCTGCCAGGCTTCCCACCAGCAGCGTCCCCTTCCCAGGGCTTTGTGTCTGTTGTGTGCTATTGAATGAGGCTGAAGTTTGGTGAAGGAGTCGTGAGCCCAGTGCCAACCCTGACCTTTCCCGAGGTGGCTGCTGCTCTGTCACTGCCAGCCTGCTGGGGACATCCCAACAGTGTGAGTCTTCACTGCTGCTGGTGGCTTTGCTCAGCAGCAGCCCCTCAGCAAGGTGCAATAGCCAGGTTGTGGTGGGAGAAGCAGAAAGGTTTCTTTCCACAGTCTGAGACCAGTCTCTCCATGTGATGGGAGTGGTCTTTCAACACTGGAGGTGTCTGGGGGGGTCTCTGGCTCTGGCCCCTCGAGTGCAGGGTCTGGCTGCTGGCGAGGCAGCGAGTGGCTGTGCTGAACAGCTGACTGGTCTGCAGCTTTTGCCTCATGACAGGGTGTTATCCCAGGCTACTGTGGCTTGAGGTGACAAGGATCAGCATTTTCTGCTTTATGTCTGTCTGAAATGATTTCCCTAGTGAGTTTTCAGGCATAACCACTGTGGCTCTGCTCGTGCTTCTGACAGTGCCAAAGGTCTGGGGGTGTTGGGGGCTGAGTCTGAACATGCACATGCAGCTTCATCTGTGTGCAACATGTCATATGATGGGGCTTGGAGCCACCTGGGGTAATGGAAGGTGTCCCTGCCCATGGCACGGGAGGTCAAAATGATACAAGCTTGGGGGTCCTTTCCCACCCAAACCATTCTATGATTGATTTAAGGCCCCGCAGACACAGCTCAGCTCTGTGCTGCTGACCAGTCCAGCATCACACCCACGCCACTGGCATTTATTGAAATAACAACCAAATGTGTAGAGACCCCTGGGAGTTCTGTGAACTGAGGCAGAATTAAGGCTTGAGGGTCTTACCCGTTCGCAGATCCCCTCTGCAGCTCTGAAATTCAGATCCACAACCTTCCTCAGCTCTGCAGCAGCCACTTTGATTCCATGGAGATTCCCCCCTGATGACATTTGCTGGCCCTGTATTGATTTATGACTATGTGCTTGGTTTGGAGGGGTTATGGTGGAGGCAGCTGAGAAATGCAGTAGATCACTGAAACTGGCCAAGCTGATGAGCTGTCCCAGTGAAGCACCCATGGTTACTTAAGGAGCTGTTGATCCGTGGTGTTCCCTGAGCCTGACACATCCTGCTCCTCTGAGAAATGGGGGAGACAGGGCAAGTGACAGCCTGGCCATTCAGCCTTATCCTCATCCTGAATCCAAAGCACAGCACCGTGCCAACTAATGAGAGGAAAACTAACTTTATCCCAGCCAAACCCAGAACAAACATGGGAAGTGTATTTTTCTGCTTTGTTGCTGCATATGTTGGGAGTCTGAGCTGCCATTTCTATACAAATGCTGAAATTTGTAATGTCTTAAAAGGTAAATTCTGCAAGGATATTTTTACCTCATTAACTATTTTGCCCCTCTCTTTCTTCGTGGTAGGGGATGAAACCTGAGAAACAGAACAAAGGGAGGAAAACACATCCCTGTGACCAGGGTGACCTCAGCCCAGCAGAAGCAGACATGACTTGGAGAGGACACATTCCAGTGGAGCCCCAGGAGTGTGCCTCCCTCTCTTTACTGAAGCAGCACCTGGAGCCTGTAGAGAATTGCCTGGGATATACACAAAGGTGAATTATGACAATCCAGTTAATTCTGGGCAGGTGGTGGGGCTGGGTCAGGCCCCCTTGCTCTGGCATTACCTGCTGCAGCAGATCACAGCTCTTGGGTTTGGAGTTTCAGGCAGCACACAGGTTGTCCTTAAGATGCTTAGTGGGGTTTGGGGTTTTTTCCCCCCTTTCCTCCTGGCTCAAAACTTTGCTGCCAGCAGTTCAGACAGAGTGCTTGGGACTCCATGGGGAAGGGGACAGAAAAACATCTGTACATTCAGCATCTGTCAGGGTATCTTCTCGGGCTCATGAGTAATGAACTGCATGGAGCTGAGCCTTTCTCTCAAATTGTAATTTAAACTCCAGATTTGAAGAACAACCATAATCCCAGCTAATTTTAGATGTTAAACTTCCTCCTACCTGCTCTTTACCATCAGTGGAGATCCCTGGGTGTACTTGCTTGTGCTGACCACAGGGCAAGCCTCAGGCTGTGCTGCTCCTGACACCCCTGAGAGCAGCTGACATGACCTTCAGCAGTAAAGGAGAGTTCTGCATTTCAAGCTCTTTAAGAAATCTGTCAGCTTGCTGAACTTGGGTGTAAGCACACCATTCTTCTTTATTTTTTTGCTAATGATGCTTGTGTATTTTCACTCATTGGTTCCCTTATTTGGCTTCAGTTCTGCCAGATGATTCATGTCAAAAGCTCATAAAACCTGCAGTAAACAGCCTACTGTTTGTTGGAGTGATTTGGTAACTCCTTCTGTGAATAATTCTGTTTTGGATTGTTTGTATTCCAGCCCCAGGGATGTTCCAGTGCTGCTGCTTTCAAAATCATTGGAAATCCTTGGCTGTCCTGTTTTTTTCTTTTTCTTCAGGTGTCTAAACGTCCTTTTGAAGGCAACTCCTGCCTCCTGTGTCTGGCATCCTGTGGACTCAAATGGTTCATGCTCATTAATGGAGGTGTTCATGGAACAGTTTGGGTTGGAAAAGACCCTAAAGACCACCTGCTTTGTTACCCATAAGCAGAGGTTTAGCAGAGGTCCCTGTGTGTGAGGGACTCTGTTCACTGCCACAGGCACATGTAGAGCTGCTCTGCCTGATGGAGACCCAACAAGGCACATCCAGCATCACTTTTCTCCTTGTCCCTGTGTCACCAGTGGGCGAAGTGAATTATATTTGTGTACCATGCAGGAGGCCTTGTGCTTTTCTTGTTGGCAAAGTGGTGTTGCTTTAGTCTAGGCACTTGGCAGCACTGATGTCTTGGGCAGGTAGCTTGTGCAGCCTTTTCCTCCTCCTCTCCTCTAATCCCTCTAGATTGTCTCTGCTTGCAAGATGGCTGAAGGTTTGTGCTGGCTTGTGGCATCTCCTGTTTGGCCAGTGATGGCAGGGGAGGTGTTTCCTCTGAAGGTTTCCCCTTTGCTCTCCTCCCTTGACTCAGAGAAGGGTTCCTAAACACATTTGTGTGGAGGAGCAGGGATCAGCTGCCTGACATCCCTGCCTGTGCCTCTCCTGAGGGCTCAGCCGGGCTCTGTGCTGCCAACAACCACAACCTGGGAATGGATGAACACCCTTTTCCCTGCCTGGAGGTCTGAACCTGAGCCTGGCCTGCTGTCACTGTCAGCAGCTCAGCCCAGGAGGTGTGAAGGTCTGTTCTCAGGATGCAGTGGAGACTGGACTCGGAGCCCTGCCTGGTGCTCCCCAAGGCAGGGGGAGGTGGCTGCCTCTCTTTGACATTCCCCAACAGGCAGGTCATGCCGGAGCAGCCTTGGACATTGCAATACCCAAATGACACAGAATCCCCAGGAACTGCAGTGGAAAACATTGTGCAAACTGGAGAGGGACCAGAGCCACAGCTTCCTGCAGCATTCCTGATGCCTCCCGGGCACCTGTGGATGCTCCAGGGGTCCCTTTCACCCCCTCGCCCTGTGGTAAAGCAGCCCTTGTTCTGAACCATCAAACATGCCCCTGTGCCCATATGGAAATGGTGCCTGGTACTGAGGGATCAGCATTTCTCTCATCTGGATAATTAACCTCTCAGTTGGCTCTGCAGTTGGATCTGAGCTTCACTGAGCCGTTAATCAAACCCTTCTTTCATATTCCCATACGTGCAGCCCAGTCTGGTCTGTGATTTATACAACTCAACATCAAACGCTGCTCACAAAGCTGCTGGGATTTTTTTTTTTTTCCTTTATTCCTTTTAAAATCCTCCCTGGTGGTCAGAGACGAGGGGATGAGTCCTGTTTTACACGGGGTCATGTCCTCTGTATGGCGTCAATTTGAATAAATTTGCATAAGGTGTTGAGTAGGTCTCTGGGAAAGAGGTTATTTTTTTCAGGACAGAGCTTCAAAAGGAACCCCAGAAGCTTCCAAGGCCCTGCTCCTGTTTTCCCTGGGCTCATGGGGAGCAGCCCCAGCTGCGTGGGAAGCAGAGCTGTTGGTTCCCTGGCCTGTGCTCGGCTGTTTAAGAGGCAGCTGGGATCAGATGGGCTCCTGCTCCCCCGGGCTTCACACTCTGCAGGCAGCACACTCACCCATGCACCTCTCGGGGCAGGGCTGGGGGTGTGTGGGTGTGCTGGGAAGGAGAAGGTTAGCCCAGAAAACAGCACTGCTGGAATTCCGAGTGTGGGGCTTCCCCTGCTGCTCCTGGGTGTCTGCTGGGAAAAAGAGCATCCTGATCAGCCACTTCCTTTCAACAGCATTAAGAAGCACAGAAGCTGGATGCTTTAGGAATGTTCAATAATACTTCAGCACTGATTTTTGTGCTGTGACAATAAGATGCTTTTCTTTCCATCAGCTAAGCTGCTGGGATTTTTCCCTTTTTCTGTTTTTCCCTCTGCAGCACTTCCTTGGAAGTTTCCCCTGGAAACCATTCCTTGGGATGTGCCAGTGTGGCCTATGCAGAGGGATCAGGGATCCAGAAAACCCAGGGCAGCCTGGAAGGACAGAGTGCAGTAGGTAGCTGGGTCTTTGCCTTTCTCAGAGGTGGTGGTTCCTGTATTGAGGTGTTTGCCACAACAACTCTCTCCTGGCCACGGTGCCTCCTGCAGACACTTCTGCAGCATCCCTTGGTGTCCCTGCATACTGGTGTTGGGATGATGGGGCTGCTGGGCAGGTCTGGGATGTGCTGGCTTCTGGGATTTTAGGGCAAGGGAGCCCTGGCAGGACATGTGCAGTCCCACTGGGGTGTTGCCTGCCCAAGGCCAGAGGGATGCTCAGGCCTTTCTCTATCCTTTGTGCTGCACAGAGGGAGATCCCAGCTGCTCCTTGGAAAACCCTTAAATTCCAGTCTCTGGCACTGTAGTAAAGTCAGGAACAAAAACTTTTTTTTAAAAAAGGTAAAATTAAAAAAACTAATGGCCTAAAATCATTTGTGGCTTCTGTGCACCAGGTTCAGAGGCAGCTTCCAGCTTGGGAAATCCCCAAGTTGTGTGGCTGGGACAGGCTGTGCCTGCCAAGCACACCTCGGTCCTGTTCTTCTCCCTTGCCATCTGTTGTGAGCCACCCTTGAGAAGAAGCTGATGGCACAGCTGTCACATCTCAGAGTGAGGTGAACTCCTCAGTGTTTCCTGTCCTTAATCCACCTGCTCATCCTGTTCATGTGGCTGTAGAGTTTGGGACAACTGGGGGTGGCAGGGGGACTGTTTGGCTTTTCCCTTGAAGCTTTTTGCTTGTAAATTCTTTAACAAAAGCTCATTCATGAGAGGCAGGAGGGTTCATAACTGCACTGACTTGGCTTTTTAAAACACTGAAATTCAGATAAAGCTTTGGCAGCCCACAGTGTGTTGTGAAGGGTTTTACTTAATCTTGCCTTTTAGTATTTACACAGTTTTAAATTTCCCCAGTGCCTGCAGTTCAGCTCACGTGAGGTCCCATCCCTGTTGCAGCCAGTGGTTTTTCACTTCCAGGCACAAGGGGTGTCTTTTGGGAAAGACAGGAACAGGGAACAGTTCCTCCTCTGGTGCCTGATCCCTGCAGGAGCATCCCTGCCTGGGAACACAGTCAGGGGCTGGCCTGGTGCTGGGGGAACGGGTCTTGGGCTCAGCTCCTTCACCCACCCTCTCCCATGTGCTTCAGCTGCTTTGGACTCTTGTGTTTTGCTCCACAGGCTGTTCCCGAGCCCACGGTGGCCTGATGAAGCTGCAGCAGCCTCTCTGTGTCCTGAAAGGTAGGCTGGCTGAATGCAAGCAAAGCTAGGGTAATAACTTCAAAGCTAAAAGGAAAGCAAATACTGGTGCTTTTTGGCAGGGGCTGGGAGAGGTGGATCCTGTCCTGTGGCTCCTGCTTGAGGGAGCTGCTCCCAAAAAGGAGACCCCTCTGACCATCCCCTGGCGAGGGGGGCTTTGGGCTTGGCTTCTTTCTTGTGTCCTGGATAGCTCTGGAGTCTCCCCACAGAACAGGCTGAGGTTGGAATCCAGGAATGTTTGTTATTCTCTCCTAATGCTTCCAGTGATATTATTTAGACAACAGGATCATGCATTTATAAACACCGAGGGAGGAAATTCACAGGCTTACTGAGTAAGCTGCTATTCCCTCAGCCCCTCTCCTATGGGTTCAGGATGCTCCTCCCTGCTCCTGCCTGGACTTGGAGTGCAGGGAGCTTTGCCAGGGCTGACTCTGTGACTTATGGCTGTGGCCAGGAGATGCCTGGCTGAGAGGGCTGCAGCAGTTTTCATTAGCTGTACATAAACAGACCCTTAAATCTCATCTTCTTCCACGTCCTTGTCATGGGCAGGGAACCTTCCACTATCCCAGATTGTTCCAAGCCCCATCCAACTTGGCCTTGGACACTTCCAGGGATGGGGCAGCCTGTGCCAGCTGCCGAAAGGTTTTGGGTGCAATGCAAGCCATAAACATGCTGAGCAGGGATGGGCATTACAGCCCCCCAGCAGAGCAGCCTCCTCAGTGTGTGGGTTTGGTTACGGCTCTGGCTGTTTGCACTTCCCCAGGTTTTGGCTGCCCTTGACACACAGCTGGGCTCTGACAGCAGTTGTGCCTTTACAGTGAGCAGCTCCCAGGGCTGCAGGCAGGGCCCTCAGGGGGCTCTCCGTGAGCCCCTGCCATGCTCACGTGTGCCAGGGCAGCCTCGGGAAGGCACGTGGAGTTTCCCTGCTGGAAGCGCCCAGCAGGTACCAACGCAAGGCCAAGCTGAATACAGACCTTTTCCAGAACTTCTATTAAAGTGCTGGCAAACAATGGAGTGGCTGCCAATTACCGGCATTGAAATTCACATTCGTGCTGGAGCAATTTACTGCAGGGCTGAGTTTTCTCTAAAAACTGGTTTTATTTTCTCAATAGAAAATTCCCCGAGGAAATCTCCCTGGTAACCAGAGATTATGTCAGGGGTCCTACGAAAATGTACTGCTGGTTTTCATGGACTCCTGGAAGAGAAAATAATTTTACCAGTAAAAAAATCTGATCAGCCAATATCTTGCAAATGTTTCAGTCTAGATGCTGAACTGAAGGGCCACATTGCTTCAAAAAGCAGAATTTTAAGGGTGGAATAGCATGAAGAAATGGTGCTACTGTGATAAGTCAAAGGTACTGGTGAAAAGGATTGGAGAAGTTTAATTTGATGCACAAACACTAACAGATTAAGAGGGAAATAACTCCTGGCTCTCAGTCAAAAAGACAAATCTTTGAGTGTCACAATTAAGGCAAAGTGGATGAGCTTGCAGGTTCCAGTCTTGGCAGTGTGAGCAACTAATTAAAAGTAGTCTGAGCTATAGAGATTGCTGTTCCTGATAGATCCCTTTTTGAAGCATCAGCTGCTGCTCTCCATTCCACGGCGGTGTCTGCTTAGCAAGAGGTTTCAGTCTCACCTTCATTTCTGGCACTGCCCTAAAACCCACCTCTGTGAGTTTTCCCATATACCAGCACAGCTGTTGGTTGTTTTGCCAAGTGTGCTTTAATGTCATGCTGAAATGAAGTGTGTCCAGGCTGGGCAGCAGTGCAGAGAGAACTCTGGCACGCTTTAGGACATGCAATTGGAATGGGAAAGAGAAGCCAGAGCCCCCGAGCAGGTTCAGCACCACTTCTTCCTCTCCAGTCTTTGGGCTGTGAGGCTCCATGAGCTGCTTTCATCTACTCCTTCCTTTAGAGCTGCCCTCCCATTCTCCTGCTTATCCAGAGAGGTTGTTGGGGTTTTTTTCCATCTTCCCTGCTGGGAATATGGATCTGGTGGCAATAGTACCAAAGGGGCTGCAAGGGAGCAGTAGAGAAGGGCTTTGGACAAGAGCCTGGAATGGCCAGAGAATGGAGAATGGCTTCACACTGACTGAGGGAAGGACTGGATGGGGTATTAGGAAGAAATTCTTCTCTGTGAGGGTGATGAGGCCCTGGCACAGGTTGCCCAGAGAGGCTGTGGCTGCCCCTGGATCCCTGGGAGTGTCCAAGGGCAGGTTGGACAGGGCTTGGAGCAACCTGGGATAGTGGAAATTGTCCCTGTCTATGGCAGGGGATGGATGGGATGAACTTTAAGGTCCCTTTCAGAAGCAACCAGTCTAGGATTCTGCGATTCCTATCAAAGCTCCTTCCCCCAGGAATGGTTTCAGCTGCTGGGAGTTGTTACTTGGGAACATTTGGTTGACAGGAATATTGCGTCAGCTGGGAGTTACACAAAAATGCTTCTTTGCACTTGCAGGACCACTTCACATTCTGATGACAGACGACTTTCTGCTCCCAGACCGCTGTGTTTTGGTAAGAAAGAACGTCAAATACCCGTGTTCTGAGGCAACTGATGCTTCCAAAATATCCTGTAGGGACAACTGACCCATTCCTTGCACCAGCTAGGCGTCCTGGCTTCCTGCAGCTCACCTTCTGGAGGCAAACCCCAGGTAAGCAGCAGTACAGCTCCTTCATCAGTAGCCACACTGTGCTTCCTTGTCTGCCAGCACCAGCCTCAGAGCACTGAGCCCTTGATCCACATTCCAGGCAAGAGCATCAGCATTCCCTCCACCAGCCTGGCTGACTGCTCTTCCCAAAGGACTGGGAAATATGGGGGGTTTAGAGCCACACAGAATAGTGTCTGATGCAGCAGGGGAGCCTGGGCAAGTTTCCCCCTGTGGTAATTGGGAAGGTTTGCAGAGTGCAAGTGACTGCCCGAGCAGGTCTGGGCTGAACTCTTTTACAGGGATTTACAGCAAGTTCTGGCAAACTTGGGTGAATTTGGGGGGAAACTTTGGGGGAGGAGGGAGTTAGGTGTTTCGGTGTGTGTTTGATCTCCCTGAAACAGGCATCAGGAGAAGCTGTGTGAAGTGAGAACACCTACCTTTCAGTAAAACAAACCATTAAAAGGGTTTGAAGACACTGTGGCTTAACTACTCAAATACTGCTCAGTATTTGAACAGACTTTAATTTCTGGTTGGAGTTTCGGTTTTGTTTTTTTCCTCTCCTGCTTTGCTCTTTTATTGAACAGTTGTCTGTAATCAGTGGTGTCAGTGGAACCTTTTTGGTTGGTCAGTAGGATCAGCTTTAAAAGCAGCTTTGGGCTACAACATCTTTCTAAGCAGCCTGGCACAGCTGTGGCTGGGGAGCAGGAGACCTCTGATACTGTGAGAAATGTTTTCTGTGTCCAAAGAAATAACACTGGTGGGGATTTACCAGGGAGAATTTTCCTTCATTTCCCTGCCTTTTGTTGATATCAGTGAAGACCCAGGGCAGCATCTCTGGTTTTTCTTGTGTTGGTGTGGACTGTTGAAGCAGTTTGCTCTCAGGCTAAATCTGGTTCAGGTCCTCTCTGTCTGCCTGGACAGGCATTGTGCCGGTCCTGACCCCTCATCCATTCTGTCCTTGGTGCTGAGATACAGACAAGGAGCAATTCAAAGCTGATGTGCCTCATTTTAGCAGGGGTGCCTCTGCTCAGGTCTGGTGGCCAAACACAAGTCCATTTCTCAGAACCAAAGACTCACTGAGTTTGACCTCTGACAAACCTCTCAGTGGGCACTTCTGAACTGAACACACAGAAACCTCTGGCTGGATCACTGCTGCACTACACTGTGCCAGGAATGGCAGGGCAGCCTCTCCTCTCACTTGTTCTCCCCACAAGCTCTTCCAGCCCTTCAAAGTGTGAAATTTATTGTAGGTAAACCACAGAAGCTCTCCAAAGTGTTCCCTGCCTTGTTCCCTTGTTAGCACAAGGAACAGGCCCTGGCACATGCAGGGAATCAAGGTGGATTACAGTGATTTGGAGGTGAAAGACTTTTGGATCCCTGCTCTGATTCTTTTGTTTGTGAGGAGGGAATAAACCCCATTATTTAGACATGGCACAGGAGAAACAGAGGTGGGGGCGAGGGCTGGCACTGCTGGGGAAGCAGAGCTCCATGGAAGCAGCCCTGGGAAACAATCCATTACACTGGATCCCATGTCTTTCGGCACTAATGGGCAGCACTGTAGCCATGACTCACTGGACCACCACCACTGTTGTCTAAAAATACCTCAAGAGAGCATTTCGGATGGATATTGCAGTGAGTCACCCTTCCCAGGAAAAAGGGCTTAAGGAAAAATTAATCTACTGAGGGAAACAACTCTCCATCTCCAGGGCAGGCATTTTTAGGGAGGAGATGGGCCTTGATCATCCCATCCCATCTGTCCCTGCTGCCCCAGGGTGGCTGTTGCCCCGGGACCTCTGTCCCCATGGCAGCTGTGGCATAAGCAGCTGGGCTTTCTCATCAGGTGCTGTGCTGAGGCTTTGGGCTCTAGTAGCTTCTAAAGCCATGGCCAAATTGCAGGGAGGGACAGGCAGCTGTGTGTTGGTAGGATGAGGGACAGTGGTGCATGGTTGTGAGGCAGGTTGCCAAACCCCTGGCGCGGAGTCAGGGCAGGTCAAGCACTCACTGTCTCCTCCAACATCAGTACAAGAGTCACTGCCCAGGTTCGCGTGGGGTCCCAGCACTGCTTCGGGGGGCAGTGCCAGTGTCTGTTCTCAGGGCAGGGCCATGAATGAGCCCAGGCCAGCACAAGTGATGCTCACCACAGGCTCTCCCACAGGGTTTTTTGGTGGGGGGGTTTCCCAGTGCAGCTGATGCTTCCCTGAGTGTGAGCAGTCTGGAGATCCTGCTGCCCTCCGAGCAGGGAAGCTCCTGGGACAGCCAGTCCCACATCTGGAGCTCTAGGAGCTCCTCTTGCTGCCCAGCAATGTGGCCACCTCCACAGACCAACAGGGATTTAAAGAGGAAGCCTTAAACCGTGTTTGTGCTGATAAAAAACCAGGGTGTCTAGGGATCCCCAGGGAGTCTCCTGCCCAGTGCCAGAGGGGCTGTGGACAAGTTGCTCGTTTTTCCTGTCCCACAGACTGTGAGGAGCAGCTTTGGGTGCAGGCAGGAAAGTGCCTGCTGAATTCAGGCAGCCCCATTCCCTCCTGTTCTGCTGGTGCCTCCTGCCCAGGAGCCCACAGCCTGAATATCTGCTGCTGGAGTGTTAACCACAGCTTTGGAAAGGGCAGTTTTTCCACATTGCTGCTCACAGGGACTGGTTTGAGCCCAGTGCTCAGCCTGGACAGTTCTGAAACTCTGAGCCCAATTTGTTGTGCTATTTGGTCACTTTCTGACATTACCCGGCTCCTCGGAGATTACATTCCTTTTCAAAATAGCTCCAAAATGAAACACTGCTGTTCTCTATGATTTTTTTATTGTGGGTAGAAAAAAAGAATGGGATGGGTTGGGATCTCGCCTGAGGCAGTTTGTCAGGCACAGGGAGAAAGCTTATAAACAGAAGAACAGGAATGAAGCTTGGGGTATGTTTAAGAGCAAATTCAGTAATTCTTTGCAAACATTAGACCTTCTCACTCTCTGTAGCTACTTTGAAAGGAAGTTGTAGCCAGGTTGGGCTTGGTCCCTTCTCCCACACAACAAGTGACAGGACAGGAAGCAATGGCCTCAAGTTGGGCCAGGGGAGGTTTAGGGTAGATACTGGGGGAAAATTCTACCTAGGAAGTGTTGTCAAGCCCTGAAACAGACTGTCCAAAGCAGTGGTGGAGTCACCATTCCTGGAGGGATTTAAAAGACACGTAGATCCGAAGTGATCTGACAGAATGCCTTTCCCGCTGGTCTCTGTTACCTGCACTGAGGGTCCCACCACGAGGATGAGGTGGGGAAGGTGGCCCAGGCAGGGCTGGGAGGTGGCTGCTCTCTGGGTGACTTTGATCCCTGCTCTGCTCCCTCCCCTCTGCCCAGGGGCAGGGGAACGAGCCCAGGGAAGACTTGCATGTCAGAGCCCCTTGGGCACTGCCTGGAGAGGCCATTAAGAGGTGAAATCAGGGGCCAACACACACAAGTATGGCAACTGTGCAGAATGCTTTGGAAGTCACCTTATGCAGCCTGCTGGCCTGAGGCAGAGCCAGCACATGGATCCCTTTACGTGTTTGGGTTGCTTCCTGTGCTCCCAAGTAGCAGGAGTGTCATTTGTTCCTTTCAGCAGGGTATAAACACTCAGGTTCTCCTTCCTGACCCTGTTGCTTTGATCTGTGTGCTTTTCTAGCCATGCCTACTGGCCATGGAAAAATGCATTAGCCTGAGCTGATCTGTTTTTCCTTTACCAACAAGGGCACCTAGTCTTGGGAAGTGGGACAGGGAAATGGGATCATGGAGCTGCAGGGCAAACCAGCCCAAAGCTCACAAGGCTCCAGGAGTGTTGGAGATGGGAGGCAGTGGAGATTTCAGGTCGTGATACTTTTACATCTTAGAAAGACTTTTTTTTTTTTTTCCTTCTTCAGTGTTAAACAGATTTTGCCACCAGCAAAACAACCCCAAAGGTGTGTAATGACTCTGCCCTTTCTGAGGGCTGTTTTGCTTGAGCAGAGAAGATTAATAGGAAAAGCAAACTTTATGAAATTTTATCACCATAATTCCTGGGGCCAGGCTGTGAGTGAGCAGGAATCAGGTGCTCCTTTTCTGGATCCATCCTATTTATTGTTTTTGAGCAGTAACAGTGTTGTCTCACCACGTCTTGTTTGTTTGTTTGTTTGTTTGTTTCCTTCTTTTCTGATGTGTATAGTTCTGGAACCTGCCTTAAGGTGAGGAAGGTGCACTGTCATCCCCTTCATCTGCTTTTTGCCAGGCCAGGGGCTGCTCCAGAGCCCCCAGCAGGGACAGTGCTCAGGGAGCCCACTGAGGATGGGGTGGCAGCCACTGTGCTGGCACTGGGAGCAAGGGCTGTCTGATGGACAGGCTCCCCCTGCCCAGGAGAGCGTGGTGACCTTCTCAGGGCTGAACTGCAACTTTTAATTTGAGAGTAGGCTTCACCCAGCCCCACTGAGCTTGGGCTGAGACTTCCCTTTTCACTGAGCATCGGGCATAACCCAACAGCATGTCTGCCCTCCCAGGAGCTTTGCAACTTCCAGGAAAAGGGCTGGAGCAGCAGGATTCAGTATCAATTATGGACATTGTGGCTTCTGCAGATTTTCTTACTCTTTGCACTATATAAGCTAGAGAAAGAAAGTTTGAGTGTGTTTAAAGTTAGCTAAAGCAAATGTATCACTAAGGCAAGTACATATTTTAAAAGCCCATATAACTCAGTAGCTGGAGAGGAGTAGAAAGCTGTTTCCTGCTATCACATCTAAGGAGGGGCTATCATGTCCCTGAAGTCAGGCAAGGGTCTGAATTCACCCCCTTTACAGCAGACTAAGCTGAGGACTGGGTTTAGTCAGAGCATCCTGGTGTTTGAGTGGCACCCGGAGCCCACCCGGACAGAAACCCCCTGGAGCCACCTGGCCACAGGCAAACCAGGCCAGCTGGTTGCAGGTCACAGTGTGCTGATGTCCTGGCTGAACCTGCTGCTCCTTGGCTGGGGCTGTTCCTCCTTCTTCTCAGAACCAGTTCTCTTTCAGCAGAAGATGCACTCTGAGGTCCTGGCTTTGTGCAACAAGAGAATGTGAAGCCTATTGAAAGTCTCTGCCTTTGCTAATGCAGCTGGCATTGTCTGGGAAAACCAAACCAAGGAATTAGCACAAGCAAAACAGTGAAAAGAGCCACAAGTATTATTAAAACCATGAGAGGCAGCTGAGCTCCCTCTCAGTGAGTAACAACTTGCAGATGTACAGGATGAATAATTCCAGTGCCTTGCGATTCAGCTCAGCTCCAACTGGGCAGCACTGCTGGGGGGAGAGTGGGCTCAGGACGCAGCCCTGCTCTGCCACCTGCCCTGCCCAGGTAGAGAGATGATGCTGTGGATGTGGATTGCTGGTTTTCTTGCTGGCTGTCTGACTTGAGAGGTCCCCAGAGGCTGCATCTCTGCCGGCTGCGAGACCCTGAGTGGGTTCTGTGGGCTGTGGTGGCAGACACCAGTCTTGGTGCCTAAAAAAGTAGCATGAGGTCTTCCAAGCTCTTCCAGAAATGTGCCACTCTGCCCTTCCTGGGGTTTGCCTGCCCACCCCTGCAGTGCCCAGGTGCTGCAGCTGCAGAAGCAGAGTGGCCTGGCTGGTGCTGGGGGTCCGAGGGGAACTGGCTGTGCTTGTACCCCTGACTTTACATTCCCTGAGCATCCAGTGCTGCTATGAAATCCCCAGCAATCCCAGCCATGGGACTGAATGCAATGTTCCCCTGCCTTTTAAGTGAGGAGATTTCCTATTTGGGACTGCAGAGAGATTTTGGAACTGCAGTGTCTCTCACTAAACCTCTGCCTCCTCTAAAGCTGGAGGACAGGAAGAATGAGCCCTGCTTTGTGAATCTCACACCCTCAAGGCGGCCTCAGGGTCTGGGGGGCTTGACTCATGATTTCTGCATAGCTGGGGCTGGCAGCTCAGCACTCAATAGCTGTGTGCCTGGAGGACTGACCATAAAAAGTCATGTTTAGATTTGTGCAGCATTCATCATTTATTTCAGAAAATATAGCAGCATGTGTTTAGGCAGACCCAAATATGGTGATTGCTCCCTCATCTCTGTCTGAGACAAAGGAACGATCTGGATTACAACACCTTTTTCTCATCCCAACCCATACCAGTCATGAGGGATACATCTATTAAGGCTGTTCAGATCTGCCAGACTCTTATTGTGCTGCTTATGGTATGTTCCTGCCTTTCTGAAAGTCCCACCTTCACGGGATTAAGTGCCCCACCGGCATTCCTGTTGCCCAGCTTTTCCTAACATCTGGGCTCACCTCCTTGGTGGGAATTACTGGCCATTACCTCTTGCCCCGTGGGAAATGGAGTATTTGCTTCACTTTATTTGCAACCTTTGAGTGTCTCAAGCTCCCTGTTTCCACACCCTTCTGCCCCCCTCTATTTCCCCTGCACCCAAAAGGGTGCTCCACAGCAGGATGGGATTGTCACACCGTGGCAAGGCTCTATCTCTGTGTCTGCTTCTTTGGAGCAGAGGCTTGGCTGGTGGCACCTGGCACATCCCCACCAGCTCCTGGAGAGCTGCTCCCCTCATTGCCTTCCTGTTCGTGGGGAACAGATGAGCCTACTGATCCTCTTATTTGATTTAGAAAAAAAATATAAAATCTGATGCTGACCAGAAGTTCAATTTTATTGCATGATTTTCTTTGCCTAGGCTCTAGTTTTGGTTTAAGGCAATTAGGAGCACAAAATGTTTGTGCCATCATTAACTACTGAACTCACAGAAAATCAGGACTAACAATTAGCAGTTTAATGCAAGGAGCTTGGGAATATTTTCTTTCTTTCTTTCTTTTTTTTTTTCCTTGTCTGTTTAAGTGGATTGTTTTAACTGCATTTAACATACATGGGGTCACTCAACTCTGATTGAAAGCTGCCTTAATATTATTTAAGTTTGGAAATGACTAGAGGCAAATCAAATTTAGGTCATTTTGCTTCTGAATAAGAACTCGCATTGAGGGGTTGAATGCATTTTAACTAATCCACTTAAAGTCAGGCAGTGACTTAATTTGGATTATTTTTCCGGAGCAAGTCTGTCTAGGTAAGACCTGGCACTGCTTTCCAACCCACCCTGCTTCACTCAGGGTAGAGTGGTGTGGCACCAGCAGAGCGCTGGGCTCCAAAGTGTGAAATGAAACACAGAAATATGTATTTGGCAGAATGAAGTCATGGTCTGGATGAGGTTTTCATTCTTTGCTTTTGAAATAGCCAGTAGAAATACAGCACATATCTATTTGGGGAAAAATTGCAGTATATTGGACAAGAATTTTCAGCATGCCCAGAGACTGACTTTGCTGTCCCTGTGGTGATACACAGAGCAGCAGCTGGGTGGGGGTCTCAGGTGATTTCATGTTCCACTCTGCCTTCAAAATACTTCTTCATTTGTTTTTTACAGAACAGTGTCCTGATTAGTGTTAGCTGCCTTTACATGGTGTTTGCATGGCAGGCTGTCACTGGCCACCAAAAGGAAGTGGGGCTGGTTTGCCACTGGAACCAGTGAGAGCACAGGTGAATGATGTGGCTGCCTATCTTTTGGAGGGGTCGCTTACGCAGTAAGCAGCGAAGTGTTGTCCTTCAGGTAAGCAGTTTGATTTATTAGTGCAAGCAAGTGGAATTCTGGATGATTAATTAGGCATTTGGTTCACCACAAATTAACCCATTTCTCCTTCACTGAAGCAGGGACTGATTATGCTGCTTTTCCAGCACAGCTTCCTTACACAGAATCACATAAATCATTTAGGATGGAAAAGCCCTCTCAGACCATCAAGCCCACCCATTCCCCCAGCACTGCCAAGGCCACCACTGGCCCATTGTGCCACCCAGGTGCCACATCCACCACCCTGGGCAGCTGTGCCAGGGCTGGACAGCCCTTTCCATGAGGATGTTTTATCTTAATAGCTGACATAAATCTCTTCTGGCACAATTTGAGGCCGTTCCTCTTGTTGGGGTTTCCCTGTTAACAGCCATCCCTGGGCAGTTTGGTGCCCCAGCCCACGGGAGGTGTTCTGGGAGCCAGCCAGGGCTCGTGTGCTTCCCTCGTTGGCAGTGGGGCTTTGCTGCTGGGGCTTTGCTGTCCAGCTGGTTCCTGCCGGCCCTGATAGCGGGTCAGGGGCAGTGGTGTTGGCCAGCCAGGGGTTATCAGCTCCTCACAGGAGGGCTGCCCACACTGCCCCCCTCCCCGGGGCTGGAGCGGCCAGAGGTTTGTGCTGCGTGCTGGAAAAGTACTGGGGATAGACACTTGGGAAAACAGAATGGAACTTCTGTATGAGGATATTGATTTCCGAGAGGTTTTTGAAATATAATTTTTTTTTAATAAAAATGTAAGCTAAATTTGACTGAATAACAGATATACCAATTTTCAGGCACAAATGTATCAATCTAGTTAAGCAAAATATTAACATGTGTCAGAGTGCTGGTTCGCTGTCCTTGTTTTATGTAGGTCAGGCCATGCCAGTTGTGAAAGTGACAAACTGTTTCTCTAAACTGTCACCTGCTGACATATAAATCACATTTTGTGTCCAGAACTTGGAAAAATATTTTAACTAAATTAGGTTGAGGTGGCATTGAGGAGATGAGACATCAAGGAGCTTGGTTTTTTCTTTCCTCCATTACTTGTAAACAAACATTGGCTGTGAGACCCTGGTATTTATGAAGTCTGAAGCACTGAAGGACTTAATGACCAAAAGCAACCAGAGCTGTTTCACTGGCAATATACAACAGCTCTACTACAGCTTTAGCATAATCCACCAGTTTGGAAGGCAAAACATGCTTTGGTGAACCCACTGCTGCTTTGTATCTCTCTAGGGAAGTTTTAAACTATTTCTCTAAAGTTTTAAAAGCAGTCTTGCACATATTCAACCTTGGTGCAATTAACAGGTGGAAGTGCCTGTTAAGCAGAGGAGCAGTTTGTGTGTGCACAGTCACTGTTTCCTGTTCTGCTCTACCAGCGACCAGACAGCCCAGTTTGCAGTGCCCAGTGCACTCAGGTTTAGTGCAGTGGAAATCCCCGAGTCCTGGTGAGGCTCCTCTCTGGAGTCTGATTGACACTCAGCCCACGTGCTGCTGGGGGAGTCATGGTTCCCACATGTTTAAGCCTGTTGTGTTGAGTATAAGATTAACAAATCTGACATTCACCATAAAGAATGAAAGATTTTTATTTTTTTTTTTTAACAGAGCTGGAGAGGGCTATCTCAGAGACCAGAAATTCAACGCCCTGTTTCATACCCTGCACAGGAGCTGTGGCTCTCAGTGGGGATGTAGACATAGCTCTCCATACAGATGGAGTTGCAGCTCTCTGTAGGGGGTCACAGTTCTGCATAGGAAAGTTTTTGGGTGTCTGTGCTAGTTTGCATTACGCTGCTGCCTCACTAGATGTCTCCAGGAGCAACCTGTGTGCTCCAAGATGCATCCCTTGATAAATCTGACTGGAATGGGGCTAGAACTGAGTCTGAGCAGGAGTTGATCTGTTTGCATGCTATCAGTGCCTCTTCTGGAAATGAGTTAATCACGGCAGCATGAGGGTCTTCTAACATATTTGTACTTTGTTGCTTAGAACTAGTGAAGAATTTAATCACTCAACATGTTTATAGGCAGATAAGTGAGGGCTACTGCTGGACAGGGGGTAACATCCCAGTGAGCTCTTTCTTGGTCTCCTGTCAACCCAGGCATGTTTCATTCACAGTTTAGGATGCCAATGAAGCTTCTTACACAAACTACTTCTCCATCTTCTCCTATATCTGGAACTGGGAGAAAAGATGGTGAGCAATAAACAGTATCTCTACTCACAGGAAGGATGAGCACAGCTTCCTTCCAGTGACTTTAATTAAGCTACTTCAACTGGGCCAGTAAGTTCAGCTCATTCAGCCAGGCAACGACATTTCTTCTCATAATTGGGAATTATCTGATGAAGCTGCAGCACTGTGACCCGATTGCATCAGCTTGCGTGTGAAGTGCTGATGAGCTGGTTTCGGATATGAACCCATAGATCATCCCAGGGATCTCTGCCACATACAGGTCCTTCCAGTGTGAAGGGAACAAACAGCCCCCGAGGCTGAAAGCTCTTGCACCTCTCCTGCAGACCACACGTTCCTCTCCTGCTGGCAGTCGCCCTTTCCAGCCTTCACTAAACCCAGGCACGCTGCCGAGAGGGTGGAGGAGGAGAAGGAGAGGAGGATTTATCTGCTCTCTGAAGGGAATTCACACAGAGAGGCCTGGGAGAGACTGGGGTTGCCCCAGGGCACCCACCCCTGCAGTGCTGAGGTGCTGGGGACCCTGGAGGGACCCTCTGGCAGGACCTGCCCGAGATGCTGAGCTGGGCTGCGAGAAGAAGCTCTCCTTTTAAGATGGAACCGTTCAGTCCTTACGAGAGACCTGAAGGATGGCCAGAACGTGTCCTTGGCAACTCGAGGGCATTCCCAAGCCAGGGGACAGACTGAAGTGCAGGAAGGTGGTAGTGCTGCCATTCAGGGATGAAGAGAAGCAGTGGTCAGACCGGAACAAAGCCGGGGAAGGCAGTAGGTGTGCTGGATGGGATCCTCTGTGCGGGTGGGCACAGCCTCTCCTGGGAGCTTGTGGAGCAGCCCTAAGCTCTCTGGCTCTCCTGGGCACACAAGCTTGCTCAGCCACGCTGCTGCCGAGCAGTGCGTGGGCACAATTCCCACAGCAGGCTCCTGACCCATCCACATGCCACAAGGCTTGATGCATCAGCAGGACCCAGGTGTGCCTCACTCATAACCCACATTCTGAGCGCCGGGATGCCTGGGTTGGTGTGGCTCTGCCCATGATGGTGGCAAGTGTTGCATTAACAGCTCGAGGCAGAGGAGAGTTTCTGTCCTAAAGGGCTTATCAAGTCCTTTTGTTCCACAAGGAATGGGCAGTGCTGTGTTAATGGTTGGACTCGATGGTCTTAGAAATCTTTTCCAGCCTATGTGATTCTAAGGACATCACAGGAGAGCCCAAGAAAGGCAGAAAAGAGAAGATGCTTTCATACAGCCTGAGAAAAGAAAAGTTGTTTGAGCAGTGTCCAAGAGTTGTTGTCTGCACGGGTGGGCATTGGGAGACAGGGACACATGAGGATGGTGGGGGCAGACTGGCATCCTGCTCGTGTTGCCAACCTGTGATGCTTTTTGGAGGACAGCATCCCTCCCAGGAAGACCACCGTAGAGAGGTTCAGCAGTGAAGGGACAGTGGATTGGTGCTGATCTGGGATTTATATTAGATTTCATGGTCTTTTTTTGTTCTCTCAAACTTTTGCAAGCTGTAAACCATGAACTCTGGATATATGCATATTTGGATTCATTCTGACACTGCTGTTTTCAATATTTACACAGTTACCCATCATTCTTCTGCATTTCATAGATTTTTTGGCCTCAGAAACAGCTTCCTGTGGCAAAGGGCCCTCCGGGGCAATTTCACTGCCTGTAATAGGGTTTCCTTTGCATTTCTTTTGACTTTTCTGCCCTTTAATTTTGCTACATGCTGCTGTTTTGCAGTGCTATGGGGCAGGTGGAAGGGCGGCTGTCCTACAGAGCGGTTGTGACTCCCCAGCCTTTCTCCAGGCGGGATGGACAGGGACACCCACCACGTGGCTGCGGAAGGGGAGTGGAGCACAGGAGAGCAGCTGATAAGGAGGCACAGAACCGCTCTGCCTGTGAACCAGATCATTGATTCGAGAGCGAAAAAGCCGCTGCTGAAGTGAAAAGAGGAAAAAGAGTCATCCTGAGGCGTTTAGCAACGAGCTATGCAAGACACAACCTCAAACCACAGGAAGCCCTGATATCCCATGAAGTAACAAATATTTTTCTATTAATACCAGCGTTTTTATTGCCTCTTCCATCCAGAAAGAACCCTAGTTGGCGTTTATGCTCTGCACGCTCAATTTGGTAATTGCTTCTCCTTGTCACTGAAATGCAAGATATTCCCAAAGATACTCCAACAGCAGAGACTTGAGCAGTGGGACAAACAGCCCTGGGAAGGGAGCACAGTGTCTGTCTGAAAGCTCTGACAGGGGAGGGCTGTTCTGGCTCCCATCCCCCTGACCTCGGTAAGGGAAAACAGCACCTCCAAAGGGGGCTGGAGAAGGAAATATCTTCAAGCCTCAAAAAGGGGACAAATATTACATACACATACAAATGCATTGTATATTATTTCTTTAATTTGCATTTTCATGTGTGTGTTTAATTGTGAATCTGAGTCAAGAAGTGAGGACATGGAAAGCTTTAAAATAATCTGTCTGAGAGTACAGAACAGAAGAGGAGTAAGGAAGCCATATGCTGCTGCCCTCCTTAGCCACCAAAGACCCTCTGGCAGAAGGCAAGCCGGAATTCAGCTTTGTAACAGCCTTGTTGGTTTTCCTAGAGAGCTAAAAGAGGGAGAGTGCATTCCCTCTGCTGCCTGTCAGAACAAATAGCACAGGTTCTGTGGGCACATCCTGAGAATGGACCTGAGAGTTGTTCTCTCCACTTCTCCCGTGGTCACTTCCTCTATTCAGTGGCCCCAAACCCAGAAGAGACAAATGTCCTTGTCCATAGCTGTGTGCTGCCCTGCTGCCAGCTCTCTTGGCTTGCCCTGGCAGGGCTCGCGGGCTGTCGGGCTGCTGTGGAGCCCATGGTGAGCTGCCTGGGCACAGCAGGTGCTCCTACCCTGCAAGCCCTTCCGATGGGTCTGCCCGAGGTGTCACTTGGGGAGCACAGGAGAGCAGGTTTGTTGGCGCTGTGGTGGAGATGGGCCTTTCTCAGGTTGCAGGAAGATTTGGGGTCATACCAGTGACACCCTGAAACCCTGAATTCACCCAAAGGCTTTAAGTGCAAACGCTTTTGCTCAAGCTTTTCAGAGAGAGGAGAGCTGCCAGCCTTCAGGAGGAGGACACCCAGCTTTATCCAAGGCTGTGACCTTAAGCTGTCTTATCTAAGCAGATGCAAACTTATTTAAATGCTCTTAAATCAAATGGGAACAGGCGTAGCCTACACTACTGTAAACTGTTTTTACATGAAAATTACATCAGCTGGGCAGCCTTTTGAACCACCCTGATCCCAGAATACGAGTGCGTGACTGAAAAGGAGGTGGTTTGTCACTGCTGCACATGGCACTGCCAGGAGCTGACCAAAGGCATCGTGCCTTCAGCTGCTGACCACCAGCTAGCAGTGACATTCCCAGGTACCCCTGCTCCCTGACCTCCCTCAGGGCAAGGTTGGTTGGATTTACTGAAATTAGTTCATTCAGACAGGTAACTTTACATGGGAACAGGGCAGGATCACCCACACTTTCTGCTCACCGAGGGATCCCAGGCAGGAAGGAGGGAGCTGCCACCAATGGTATTCAGAGGAGTGTTTAATTGCATCATTTCTGCGCCTTGCAGAGGATGTGTGTATGTGTCTGAGGCTTGTAAGCTAAGCAGCTGGTGTAAGTCACCCATCTTACTTCACAGGAGAGAAGCAACCGTGCTGAGCCACCCCGTCCTGCTGAGAGCCTGTTGCTTTGAACCTTGAACTGCAGCTGTGTTCAGCCACTGCAACCCCTTTGCTGAACTGCTCAGAGCATACGTACAGCCTGCTAATGTGTGTGTACACCAGGTAACGCCTGAGGTGAAGGGTGAGGCTTTCTGTTTAGGCAGAGACTGGGAGCAAGGGCACAGGAACTGTGCTGGAAAAGTAGGGCCCTGGACTGAAAATGCAAGGAACCTTCCCATGGTCCCTTCTGGGCTGCCCAGACTGCCATAGGTGGGTCTCCACAGCAGTTTCGTGTGAGAAATGCAACAGCAGTGATATGTGGTGGTCCTGCCACACAGGTGCCTTGAGGTGGTCTCTGCTGGGAAGCACTGCCCAGCTCCAGTCTGATGGTGCCCCTGTCTGTGTTTGGCCAAAGCTCCAGGGCCACTCTCAAGTGCTGGTGTCTGTCCCCCTTCAGCCCTCTGGACAGACTTGGGGTGCTGCCTGCCATTTGGGGATCACCATCCCTGGCAGCTGGATTCTGACTGGCCAATGTATACTGAAACATTCTGCTCTGCATGAATCCCAAATATTTTTCTCCAGAGTTGAAAGCTCTTTGTGAGCCTAATCTGCCAGTCCAAACAGAAGAAAATCTCTATTTGGTCTGAAGAGCAGAACTTGGCATGGCCTGCAGGGGAAAATGCCAAGTACGCGAGGCTATTTACTCTCCTTGCAACAGTCACCACTGTTCCTTAGCTCCAATAAGGCACATCTGGCTGTCATCTCTGCACATCTGTATCCTGTGATTTACAGAGTTTTCTCCCAGTGCTTCATGTGGTTTTATGCTGTGATGAGGCTCTGGAAAGAAACAAAAGCGCCTCTTTCTGCCCCTTGGAGAGCCAGCTCTGTGGGAACCTTCCTAGGGTCCTCCTTGGAAAATGATCTACCTGGCAGCAAGCAGAGATGCCAGCAGTGACCTGTGGGGAATGCACGTGCATCAGTAAACCCTTGCAGGATGCAGCTGGGAAAGGAAGACTTTCCTTAGCACCTCTGCTCTTTTTCAGCCCCAAGGTGAGGTTTCATGCATAGCTGAACACCTTTACACTGAGTCAGACTTATAAGTTAGTCCTGTTTAGTTTGGCATTAAGACTGGCTCCTGGTCTGATGGGTCCGACAAAAGTATCAGCCTGGCAGTCCTTCCATTGTTATTTTGGGTGGGATTACATCACATGCAGGTACTCAGACACTGGCTGGAGCCTGTGAGCAGCTGCTGAAAGCAGCAGCAGCTTCCTGCCCTACAGAGGCTGTGATAATGTAGAAGTTTGTACATCTGTCTCCCACTCTCAGCCCAGCTGGTGCTGAGCCAGCTAAATAGGATTTCCTCGCTTGGATTGCAGAAGGAACTCCAAAGAACACAAGGAGGTTCTGCTACCTGCAACCCCCTCCAACAGTCACAGCACCTCTATCTGCACCTTTGTTGATTGGCACTCAAAGAGCACCAAGATCGTCAGATTGCTTTTCCTTTTTTAAGGAGTCGGAGTCTGGTATATAGCTGTGATCTGATGGTCAAAGGGTGGCACACTGTTGAGTTCCTGCACTGCTCATGCATTAGGTGGCCAAGGGATAATTCTTGAAGAGTACTGGAATGGTCAGAAGCAAGAGTGAAAGGACAACAGTGGCAAAGTGATATAAAGCAAATGTTACAAGGTTCAGCAGCATCTCAGCTGCCTCTGTTCTTTCTTTTACAGGTTTTTTTTTTTTTTTTCAGAAGCCTCCTATAGAAGATAAATATAAATCTTTCCTTTCAGAAGAGTAACGTGCACGGCAATTCCCTTCCTTCTGTTTCCTCCTGCAGACGGAGGAGTTCAAAGCCTGTTCCACCCACACACCAGTTTATTACTGGGAGAGAAGAGGGAATTCTCCTGTCTTATGCTCCCCAGAAATGGAGATGTGTCATGAGCTACTACTCACTATACTAGTAAGGAATTTGTTAAATTACTTTGTATTTCTGAGAGGGAAATTTAACCCAGATATTCCCAGTCTCAGTTCTCCAGACAGGAAGTTCACACCTGCTATTTACCAGCAGCCCTGCAATGGGATGACAGGAGGCTTGTGGTGGAGGTGAGAGTCATGTGTTTGCAGTGACTTTCAGGGTCATATTTTCAAGAAGTTACAGACTTCAAAAAGACATTTAGATTTACGGGAGTATTTTGGGAATTCTGTCATAGTTCTCTGTCATGTCAGCAATGGGGACATTCACCCTCAAACTCCTCTCAGCCCACAGTGGGTTGATTGCTTTCCCATGGCATCACTTCGGAGTCAGCAGTGGAACAGCCAAGATCTCTTTCACAAGTTGGGGTGACTTGCTGGAGTGTTTGACAGCAGTGCAGGTTTTGGAGTTGTTTACCATGGGATAAAACCTGCCCTGCCAGGGGGAAGGGAGTGTATCCTACCCGGAAAAAAACACTAACCAAAACAAAACACTTCGTCCATATTTACCTCCTAGGCCAGTTGTTAACACCATTTACTGCCTGGATGGGAGCTGGCTCTGCCTACCCAGGGCCAACGGGAACACCAGTGTTGCTACAGCTGTGTACAGGAGTGCAACTGGTAAATGTACAAGAGCAGAGTTGGAAACTGACGTGCTGGTCAAGTTCAGAATCACAAAAACCTGAGGCTGCTGCCCCAAGAACGAGACACACTCTAACAAGAATGGTTAGTAACTAACCAAAAAACATTGACAGCGCCAGTGATGAGAGCGAGCCACTGCAGCTCTTGGTCGGCAGTCAGACTATAGGAACAGAGATATTCCTTCTACTCATCTGTTCATCTCAGCTGAAGGTGGCTTCCCAGATAAAAAAGGTAGGTCTGTCATACAACTCCAGTGATTAATATTGCAACAGTAATGATGGCTTTACATGGAAGGAGCGAGGGAAGGTTCCAGCCAGCGCAGGGTCTCCAGGCTGGGAACCCCGGCGGTGTCGGGACCGAGCGATGCCCACCGGGGTCGGGCCGGGTGGGCGGTGTGAGCCTGGGCAGGGGGCTGTGAGCTGGGATCTGGGGGTAGTGAGCTGCCGGCAGGG